>JARHVA010003063.1:1955000-2022500 GCA_037957365.1 Torreya grandis | reverse complement strand
TGCATCTGGGTAGAGAATGTAAAAAAATCAACATGGAGAATAATGATGATAGTTGCATGGGAATGGACATATGACTAGGAGAAAACTATGAAAATTATTTGAATATTTGTATCCAAAAATAGATTTTATGGTTCATAGAAGACGTACATATAATAGTGCCAAGGAATCACAAATTGGGTATTGAGTTGAATTCAAAATGAACAAATGGCGATCCACTAATGAAGCAGTTCAATGCAATGAAATGCTCAGATATAGCTACAAGAATTTAATTTTCATATCAAATAAGTTAAAAATATGTGCATGTTTATTTCAAATCTATCATTCATCCTTTGAAAATACTGATGGATGCTAGAAATGGTAGAAATTCACATTGTTAAGAATCTCATTGTCACCTGCTCTAATTCTAAATGATAGAGTTGGATTATATTTAAATAATTAAATGAGTTGAACATATTTAATTCAAAAAATATATATTTATTGTATATTATTTTTTTATATTGTATCAAACCATAAAGTTGATTTCAAATATATAGGAAATGATATTCCTATATTCATGATGATATATCCCTACAAACTCTCAACTAAACAATCACCCAAATCTTCTGTAAACTAATAAATACTAACAACAAACTAAAATATGAATATATTTTTACTCACAATATATTCACGTCACTAAAATATATACTATTAACATAATATTGTTAACAACAATATTTACATTGGTCTTAATAATGTGAACATATAAGTATACCTCAATAGGTTTTTTAATGTGTGCAATCTTGGTACGTAAAGATTGTTAAGAGAACTACTATTATGTCTTAAAGACAAATTAAGTTTTGTTATGTTTGAAGGGTCTTTTGAAATGGAGTAAAGATTTTTATCAATTCATCATGATCAAAGTATATATAAATACTCAATCATTCACCATGAAAATAAACACCTACAATGATAGATTCACACGCATATCTTCAAGCTCATGAAGGATGAAGGCATAGTGGTATATGATGGAGTATCATGTTAAAATGAATATTTAAAGATAGAAATAAGATATTAAATCATCAAGAGGATGAATATGGGACTCAAAAAACTACTTGATAGTTAAGTTCAACTGTAAAAAGGAACATCTATAGCCATATAAATGTCATTTCCTTTTACAGAGACACACATTATCAAGATATATTGCAAGATGATTTCATTCAAGGAGTGAACATATGAAATGAATTAGGTAAATAAAATAAAAAATTGGAATATAAAAATATTTTCAATACCACTAAGACATTTCCAACTCATGAAAGTACTACATAGTTAGGTACACAATAAGGCATTATGTAAAGCCTGAGAACATTGTCAAGAAAGGTCAACATGCTAGAGAAGAGGTTTTTAAAGAGTTTTAAAACCACACAAGGGGTATTAAAATAAATAATTCATGGTATAATGAAAAATAAACACATATGTACCTCATAAACACCACTTATAATAGTGATAACATACAGTCACAATGAGGATTCTTAAGGGGATAAGGTTTGATCTAGGTTGTATAAGGTTGAAAGATGACCAATGAAGGATAAGGCCATTGTAACAAGGATTATAATATCCTTAATAAATATATTTTTAAACTATTATTATCCAAAAAATGGTGATTTAGGAATTTATACATAGTCATAGGTCTTATGAGATAGGAAACACATGCAACTCAAGTTAATTTTGAGGAAAATCCATCTACAGGCCATTATATGCAAAATTCAAGCATGAAAATTGGTGGAGATGATCATCATGAGTTATTATTAGTATACATGTTTTTATTGAGGTAGAATTATGCATGTAAATTCTCACTATTTTTAAATAAACAAACCCTTATCAGTTGATAATATTCATCTAAGTAGGCATACTTCTTGAAGTGTTTTAAGGTGTGGTAAAGGGTTTGAACCTCATTGGAGTGTCTGATAAGAATAATAAGGTTATTTTTTTTCTATAAAACACATTTAAAGAGTGATAATACTCCAAATTATATGAAAACCATGCCCTTGAGGGATAAAACACATAGGTAGGCCTTAAACCCTTACGAGAGACACTCACCATTTTAGACTCTTTCATGGGCTAGTTCTTCATTTGGTGAGAATTTTGATAATTTTATGGTTTATTATAGCTTTGGAAGAGGTATTAAATTGAAGAAATGTGTATAAAACTTTCTTTTTAAGACCCCTCAATCTTCTTCCTTACACACACAATCCACGACTACTTCTCAAAGCACATTTTCACCACATAAAGATATTCATGTACTTTTTTAATGGGACATCTCACTAATAATGGTTGATAAGGGGATAAATTTAATTAATTTTCATTTCAATTTTTTCCCATCAGAGGTGTTTACATTGTGAATAATCATTAAGAGGCTATAGACCTCTAAAACCCTTATAAAACCCTCATAAACACTTGATGGAGAAAGGAAGCTAATTAATACATCCAAAGGGTATGTTTGAGATATGAAATTAACATGAATGTATTATAAAATCCCATGATTACCTCCATGACTAGTTAGTTTTCATGTGTAGTACCTTTACTATATGAACTAGGCCAAATAAGGTAATTTTAATCTTGAAAGCAAGAAAATAAAGGGTAATTACACATTTAAAGGGTTTTAAAATCAAAATGGGGTCTTGAAATTTCTAAATAACACTTATATAACCATATAAAATGGTCATTTAGATTATTTCCATGAGAAAATAGGTTTACAAGTCAAAGCAATGAGCTATTTGCATGTAGAGTGAAGAAGAATGGCTTGATCAAGCCCATATCATGACTCCAGAGAATCCTCCATAAGTTCTCTAGGTCAAATACATTTCATAAGATAATTTTGGATCATCATAAGTTCAATATATTTAATAAGCTATGCATACACCTATGCTTGTACTTGACATCACTAGACAAGGTCATAAAAAGGGGGTAGTAGGAACTGTTGGTGATCTAGGTTGTACCCTTGTAGAGGAAAAAACTATTCATTTCTACCTCAAACCTAGTGTAACATTGGAATGACCTATAGACTATGGGATACTTAATATACAAGTCAAATCTCCTAATTTTATGGGGCTATCTCCCCTAAATTTTTAATTAAATGCTCTCCCTAAGACTTAAAATTATCACAATGAAAAGAGAAAGAGATATAGAAACCAATGAGAAAACCTACTCTAAGTGGTGAAGCACCAATTTGAGCAAAGATTCATTCTTAGTTATATCATTTGAAACCTACTGATGAACTTGGTATAGACAATGACTGATCAGACTCCTCAGTGGTTTTCTAAGCATGAATATTTTATATGTATGTTGAATATGATTCTTCAACTTGAAGGATTAAGCCTAGATTTTCACAAGATACTAGTGACTTGTGACACTTCAATAACATTCATGTTTTCCAACACTTCATACAACCTATAATAGTCTAACAACATAAATCTAGGTACATGAAAGGTCATATAGATGACAACATGATGCATACATTCTACAAATCAAGCTTTCATGAAGCATACTAACATTCAAAAATAATTATGCAAATCTCTTCTATAAATTAAAAAGAGTTACAAGTCAATTTTGGTAGATCTTTGATACACCTAGCCAAGGGATACCTAATTAAATAGAAATGTTGAAGCAGAAGAGGGAATATTACAAACATGGGAGAGGCCATGAATGAGGAAAATGTGGCATATGCCAATTAAATAGGCCTATTCATGATCCTCATGTGTTTACATGTATTCAATGGGTCCACTTTGGCATTTGGGGAAGATGTGGAGGATAAAACTTCCTCATTTAAATTTGTTTAGGACACAACCATGCTTAAAATAACCCAATATTCATTATATGTAATTTACACAATGAAAATGGAATATGGATAGGATTACAAGAGTAAATGAGAAGCCTCACTTAACTATGTATATATAATGGTGTTTGAAACAACTTCTAGCCTATCATAATGACCATCAATTTTAGGTGTGTTCTCTTGGATGATAGTTACCAATGTTTGAAGATTATAAGTAAATGTTACCATTCCACATTTTTATTGATATACCCTTATAATTTTAAGATAAGTAGGCATATTTTCTTGTCTTTTAACCTTCTTCTCATATCTATTGCTTGAATGATCAAATAGTTGAACTAGGCTCCTAATTGATATTTGATCCTTTGGGGGTATCTTTCATAATTTGAGCTACTTGGAGTCTTTTTTTCCTTTCCAAACTCACTAAAAACATGATTGTGTATCTTATAAAAACTCCTAAGCACTTTTACATACATAAATCCTCTTTTTAACCTCTGTTGAAGGCTCTTTTAGATGTAGTTTTGAGCATAGACTCCATTAATAGAGATATGAAACATTATTATTTCCCTTGAAGTACATTATGGGAATGAGACTAGTTTTAAAAATTAAAGGACATAAAAATATACATCCATGTCAAATTTTGAGTCATATAATTAAATAAAACTCAAAAAATACATTTTTTAGGGTTACCTCAACCTGTCTTGTCAAATTTCTAAGTGTGTAGGTCTACATTTTGTCATTTTATTGAGTTTTATGAGCTCCAAAGACTTAATTATTTTTTAATTAGGAAAAATAGGTAACCAAAAAAATATTACAACCATTTTTTTCCATTCTTAACCATGAAAAGTAATAGGAAACACTTATTTAGACCTGTTACACACTAAAAAAGTATGAACTGCGAGACATAGGGAACAAGAAATAGGTGAATATTGAGAGCTACAAGGTATCAATACCTCATTATTTTTTTTTAATTTTTAAATACATATAAAAATTATTAAATAATTATATTTTATCATTAAATTCTTTAGGTACCTCAAAAATACTTTATTATGACTGTCCCCACTTTCATGCCAAAATCTTGAATATTGAAAACTTGACCTTATACATGTTTTGCCTTGAAATTATGAATAATATTAATATAAATAGGTTTTTTAAGACTTAAAATTACCATAAATTTCCTAAAAAACCCTTACATGAGATTCAAACCATCTATTATACCTTATATCCCTTCAAGAAACTTGCCTAGCTTCATGTTGACTGTCAACACACAAACATATGAATATAAAAAACTAATGGAATATTAAAATGTTTTTATCACCTATATAATATAATTATAAATAATAAACACTAATTAAAATCACTTTTACCAATTTTCATAGCTGGATCATGCCCGTAGAGGCCTCAAGATGCATTTTTCTCAAAACTACCCAGTGGGTTGCCTGAGTGAATGATTATTTATGACTATAGGAGGTCTATAAAAAATGGATAATTATAATTATAATTATTAATTAATTAATGAATATAAATCTTTATTTACTCATCATGATCATCTTTAATAAAAATTATAACCTAACTCCTCCTATAGATGCTCTGAAATCAAAACTTTCTCCAAAATTTTCAATGGTTGCCTATGTGAAAGACTTGGAAAGTGCCTCAAGTATATAAAAAAATATTAGATGATTTAATTATTATATTAGACAAATATATGTCATCAAAACATAACCTAGGTCATAATTACATTCTATACTAAGTTTGGAGGTTAGATCACCTCTCTAGCATCTTCAACCATTTAAATCTTCTCCAATATAGCCCTCAAGCTTATAACTATGTATACAGTCTGAAACCATATGCTAAACCATTGATATGATTGAATTATAATTTAGTGTGTTTTATAGTGTGATGAGATCACTCTTGAGAGTTTCTTTAGCATAGCCATCTAGTTAAACAATTGTAATGTTCATAAAGAGATCTCCATATGATGTTTGTGAGAGCACACTACGTTAATGAACTTATTAACACTATTTTATGTATATAATCCATAAGATATGATCAAAGTGTCTTAAAAAAATCACAAAAAATTTTATCACCTTGAAATAAAATTTGAAAAGTCTTATAATTTCCAAGCACTATGCCATTCATCTTACTGTATAATGGTTTCTTGATTGCATAAGCTAGTAACGAAAACTTCTCAAGTGTATGGACTACAACCTCTAAGTTGGAATAAAATAAAATGAGTGACCTATAATTCTTTTAACTTTGAATTTCATGATACCTTTATTTTAATCCTTTTAGGTTCTCCAATTTAACCTATCTAGATCACTTGCTTATGCTGAGGTATCTCTACTTAGAGCACAAAACACTAATTTTTTGGTTGAAGAGGGTATTTTATTTTCACCATTGGATCATCCACTACAATAGGAATGATTCCTCTTTAGATAATCAAAATAACATATTCAGATCTACCTGTAACATCTTTCAAGCTCACTATATCATATTCAGATCATCTTTAGACCTCACTATGTTTTATGTCGAGTTTTTAAAACTATTTCCAAAAAGGTGTTTCCAAAACCGTTGAAGATTTCTCAAACCTTACAATTATCTCTTAGTAGAGATACATTATGTTTCTGCTAAACATCTCCCAAAACCACACCAAGACCTTCTAAAACACTCATGTTATTAGATAGATAAAGGGTGCTCATGAACTATCACTAGACTGCCTTTTCCATTTACCTTCACCATGGCATATTTTAACTATTCAGGATCAATTAAAGTGATTAGTGACAATATAATAATGTTTTATCATCATGAAAACACTTGACTCAATCTGGAAGGAAGGTATAAAATTAACAAATCAAACTTGTATTAGTGACCAGTGACTAGTGACCATGGACTATTTGAGCAACCCTCATAACTCACAATGACAAGATACAATCATGAGACTAATGATGGCCTAGGACTCAAGGCATTAGGTTAACCCCTTTATAGGTCTAGGATAATAAATTGGTCAACATTTTTGGTGACTTAATTTACTTGACTAGCAAACTGGTCAAAAAACTCAAATATTTTTAAGCTACTCTGAAGACCTATATGAGTATCTCCAAAGACATTTTGAATATATTTTGATGGCTTTAAAAAATGAAACATGATTGTACATGGAATATGCCTTTTACCTTGGATAATTTTGAAATAATGAGATATAAAAAAATAAATAAATAATAATAAGAAAGACAACACACAACTACCAAATAACAAGACTAATAAATAACCACTAAACACATGTGCAGAAGCACTTGGAGAGAAAAGACAACTCTAGCTACCTATATATAAGGGGAACATGATGAAACTAATAGAAAAAAATTAGTAATCTCCCATTTATAGTCAAAATGATATCCTCACCATTTAATGTATAAATTTATAATGCATTACTTTCCTTACAACTGGTCATGATGTAAGGTCCACTCCAAAGGATGTCAAAATTAGAGTGTTTTCTTGGCTTTACACAGTCCTCATCCCATTTAAGTACCATATATCCCTATTGGAATATCTTAGATGAAGCCCTTTTATCAAATTACTTCTTAAATTGATTCTGATTAGACAACATGATATGCATGTCACTTTCTCTTGTCTCCTCTAACTATCTTAAGTCATTCATTCTCACTTGCATAAAATCATCTTCTAAAAAATCAAGTTGATGAGCAAGATATAAGGTAGGAAATAAGAATTATTACCTCTCTACCATAGACAAGTATGTATATAGAGTGTCTATTATACCTATTAAGTTTCACTTTGTCTTCCCATAAGGTAGTTCTTAACCTTGTATGCCACTCTGTTTAGCTATCCTCCATGGTTCTTTTGATGGTCCTTATCAAGTTTTGGTTTAAGGACTCTTCTAGTCCATTTCCCTATGTGTAATATTTGGAGGATTCCTTGAGTTATATTCCATGTCTAATATCCCACTCACATACCCTAGTACTACTAAAATCCATGGCATTATCAAATATGATTATTGAAGGCACACCAAATCTCGATGTAACATTATCATATAACTCTAAGATAGAATTATCATTGACCTCCTTAAGTGAAACTACCTCCATGCACTTTGTGAATTAGTTATTGGATGTGATTACCCACTTATGGCCAGCACTAGAATGGGGATGGATCATTCCTATGAAATCTAAGCCCCACTTTATGAAGGGTTTCTCAACTTATATTAGTTGAAAGGGAATGAAAACTAACTTCTATTTGCCAATGAACATGGCACACTTTTATAAATTTATTAGCCAAGTATATTAACATCTAAACAATGTAGGAAAAAATACCCATATCTAATGATTTTAAATGGTGTGGTCTTGGTAGCAAAGTGTCCACCAGCAAGGCCATCCTGAAATTTCTCAAGAAACTTGTCAACTTGGCTCGATTCCACACATCTCAAAAACATGCCTCCTATGTATTTCTTAAAGAGCACTCCATATATCAAGACATAAGGTATGGTATACAATCTATAGTTCCTCCTTTTTTTCCTTTCCATACCCATAATACATTGGCCTATTTGAATGAATCTAATCACATCATTAGTCTAGATGAGGGGATTGGTACTTGCAGTTACATGCTGACCATCATGAATTTCTAACACTTTATTAGTGTCTTCATTTAAATATACTATAAGATGATCACATAGACATATACCTATGATCAAATTGGTTACTCTCACCTCAAGGTTATATACCGTGCACTTTATTACCCACCCATCTCTCTTCTCACTTAGATCTCTATTGAGTATGAATTATTTGATTCTTGGGTGTACCACCATAACTATGACCTTGTTATTAGACACCTTGTGACTAAAATTATTAAATCCTCTCATCAAATAAAATACATGCTTCTCCACAAAAGTATATATTTCCTCATATCCTTCTAAGGCCTAATTAAAGAAGGCAATTGGTTATTCTAAGCCTTCACCATTCTAATACATAAACATATAAAAAATTGCATATGATGTAGATAAATCATACAATAAAAACTCTTTTATAAAATTAGTATTAATGAGTGTGTGGGAATGAGATATGGCCTCTTTTATGGCCTCAAAACTCCTCTTTCCTTCCTTGATCTATGTGAACTCTTTGTTCTTCCTAACCATCTGAGTAAGAGGCTTGACTAATTATTCAAAACCTAGGATAAATCTCTTTATGAAGCTGATCTTGGGAAGGGGTAAGGCCAATATTTATTTATCTCTCATAGGTTATATATAAATACCATCCTTTGACACTACATGCCAACATAATCCGCCCTGATGATTAATAAAAATGCATTTCTTGGGATTCAAAGACACTCTAAACTACCTGTATCTATCAAATACCAACATAAAATGTGTCATATGGTCTCCTAGATCCTTTTAGAACATGATTATTTAATTAATATATATGAGCACCATCTTAGTAATCAACCCCTCAAAGGAAACATCCATTTCCCTTTGGAAAGTTTCCCTTGCATTAGATAGTCTAAAAGGAATTTTCATGTATGCATAAGTGCCCCAAATTATAGTGAAGGTAGTCTTATGTCTATCATCATATTTAAATAATATCTAATTATAATTGGAGTAACCATCAAGTAAATAAAATATCTAAGAGCGTGTAACCTTATAAAGTATCTGATCTATGGAAGGCTGTGGGTAATGGTCCCTCAAAGACACCTTATTAAGGTCTCTAAATTTGACAGATAGGCATATATCTCCATTATTATTCCTCATGGTCACAAGGTTTAATACATTTTAGGAATTATTTATGGGGAATATTATCATGGATTTGATCAATTTTAACAACTCCCTTATCATTAGCTCTTCCACTTTAGGATTGACTAGCCTTTATTTCTGCCTTATCAAATTTGCATTGTTTTCAAAATCTATGGTATGTTGGATGATATTGGTGTCAAAAACATTCATATCATGGTATTTAAATGAAAATATATAATCATATTCATAACACAAAACAATGAAGGCAACTCTCTCTTCTATTGTGTTTAATTTTCCCAACTTAAGTAGCTTGTCCTTAAAGATGACTATCGTCTCATAGTTATCTTCTTCAGTTGAGATACCTAACTTGTCCCTTCTTATCTGATCATATTATTTTAAGATGATATTTAATTTCAATATTCCCTTGGGTAATATATTATACCTTAGATGTATTATCTAATCATCAATTTATGTTACAATTTACCTTGATTCTTATGGTAGAACTCTACCTCTTGCAAGACAAAACACATAATTTGCTCATCATTATCAGAGACCTGCCAAATTAAATCATTTTTAGGTATATATGGTATGCATATGACCTTGATTTTATATTATCCTTGAGTTCCCTTGATTCCATATACAATGTCATATTGGGCACAAATAGATGCAAGCCTATCTACATAGTGATTAGACTTCCTTCATATGGACCAAATGTCCAATGCTAAGAAGTCCTCTAAAATTTCCCATGCTAGATGTTTTTAGGAATTAAATAGATGGTTATTACCTTTCAATTATATAATTTTTATGTCTCTCCTTTTTAATTCTTGTATCCCATGTATGACGACTTCATAATTAGTTGTGTTTAAAGTAAAACTAAATTAGAACCTTAAAGTTGAGTACCACTTCTAATTTTAAGGAGAAAATAACATTAATCCATTTACATTACCATTATTTGACATTGAGCCATAAAATAAAAAGGTCCATATGTCATCACGCTCTTGAGTTGAGGTTATGAGACTAGGAATAATAGTCTCTTCCTCATGCATGCAATATACCCCTAGGTCTACCTCCTTAATGGTATTTTAGGGGTAAAATCCATCATTATCATCTACCCATTCATCAATGAATAGGTCTAAGATACCATCAAGATGATCCATGGGTTCTTACTTACTGACATTCTCATCCTTATCATGTATAGTGTAGTTTACATTTGAAAGGTTGGGAATATAGGCTATAAATGGAACCTAGAAATAAGGTCAAACCTAATAGTGACCCTAGTCCCATATCTAGTACTAAATACCATGTATGACAAATCATATGAAAGGTAACCCCTAATCTTTGTAGTGAAGGCCCTAGGTAGACATAGGTCAAAGTATGGACATAAATCAAGAACCATGATATCCTGTGAGATGGTGCATTTAGGGAAAGCTAATAACACAATTTTGAGATCCTTTAAGATGCCTAATATTTTTTTTTAGAGATCAATATATTTGCAAGACTCCATTCTCATTTAGATCATACATGAGTTCTATTTTATCAGCTATAGCCTTTGACAAGACTAAGGTTGAGGCACCACTATCTATCACACAAATGTTGACAAGACAATCCCCTATTATGATTGACAAGTAAAATGGAGGTGGTTTAACAACCTTGGGATCTTAAAATTCACTAGGATGACCACCATTAACATAAACTACACTAACCTTGTTAGCTTACTTGTTCATGAGAGAGCTTGGAGAGCTCTTGTTGGAGAATGTCTTTCTACCCTAGAATGAGTAGAGCATCCCACATAGGAATGCTAACATTAGATATCTTCACATATTATATAATGTTGAATGGATAATTGACACCCTTGGACTACAACTTAGAAGTGGAAGGATCACTTGGTACTTGAGTAACTTGAGGAATGATGGAGTCTTCTATTTCTACCCATGATATTGAGATGTTTTCTAAGTTAGAGAGGTCTAGGTGATTGTACTTTGATTCGTAGGCTACTAAGTCACTTGTGGGTGTGTGGGAGAGAGTTTAGAATGTCCCAAGTTATGTTCAACCATCTTCTTTTTAGCCCTTAGTTGGGTTGTAATTTTATCATCTAATATAGTGAATTCTACCAAAAGTTTTATGCCACATGTTTAAAAGTATGATCTCCTTATTATAAATTCACAAAGGTGGTGTCAGTAGGTAATATACTAACATTCCCTTATTATTGTCTTGGAATTTTTGTTGGTGTCATGGCAGGCATATCACCATAAGTGTTAGGATAAACTAAAACCTATATCTATCCCCAAATCACATACAAGAGAAACTATGAAATGATTTAATAAAACATTATAAAAATAAACATAAACATGCACATAAAAAGAGGTGCCAAATTTAACGTGGTTCACCCAAAATGGGTTACATCCACCAAACTTGTCTAGTATATTATTTATAGCAATACAAGGGAGAAATAAAATCATGTAACAAACCCTATTACACCTATCTATCTTTTTTCCCTCATCTCTATGTACAATATTTCATTTTTTTATACTCATACATCTCAGCCATATATCAATACATTTGATTTTTTGAAAACCTAAACATAAAATCTACCATTAGATCTCAAAACCCTCCATTCCATTAGGGATGCAAATAATGGGATCCAAACCCAAATAAAATAACATTAGGATTTTAACCTTTGATCATGGAAGACAATCAGGCTCAACATCAAAAAATATCCCACTTGGAGACTGATTGCAATAACTCCACCACTACTAGATCCACTATACTATGTAGACCTAGACATGTTATTTAATTTAATTATCATCCAAGAGGACCAATTCAAGGTAAACAAATCTTCAACTTTTCTCTTGTAACTACCTTGGTCATCATATCCATAGTATTTTTATTGGTATGTATCTTCTTCAATTTTAGGTAATCATCCTCTATTACTGAATGAATGAAATGATACCAAAATTGAATGTTTTTTTTCTTGGAGTAAAAATCTAAGTTTTTTATAGATGGATTGTAATTTGACTATCACTATATATTGTACATCTTTCTTGAATATGTTCCAATTATTCCATTAACCTCTATAACCAAATTATTTCCTTACTTGCTTATGTATTAGAAACATTCTTAGCCTCTATGGTTGAAAGTGCCACAACATTCTATAACTATGATACCCAACTAAATATTATACCACCTACTATAAACACATACCCTATAGTTATTTTTATACTATCCAAGTCACCTGTCATATTTGAGCTAACATATCCCTATAATGTCACATCTGATTCATTTTACTATCTTCCAATGTTATTTTATTGGATCACTCATGAAACTACTCACCACTCCCATTTTATGTGCAATGTTTGGCCTCTTACACACCATTTCATACATTAGACTACCAACTTCTGATTAGTATGGAATGTTAGACATCAAATTATTTTCTTCTTGTGTTTTTGGACATTGTTCCTTTATTAATTTAAAGTATTTAGCCAAAAGTGTCCTAGCTAATTTTGCATCTTGCATATTAAATATTTACAAAAACTTTTTTATGTACTCTCCCTGTGATAATTACATCTTCCTATTATTTATATATCTAGTTTTCTGCATGTCAAGTATCTATTTAGCTACACCTAGATCCTTCATAGAAAAGAAATCACTTAATTATTTCTTGAGTACATTAATATTGTGTATGTTAGAACTAGCTATAGGCATGTCATATACATATAAAATTAAAATAATATATATGTCATTTTCAAATCTTTTAAAATATACACAATGGTTTGAATGGCATCTAGAATAACCCTAATTTATCATAAAACTATTAACCTTAATATACCATTGTCTTAGAGCTTGTTTTAGGCCATAAATGCTCTTATTTAATTTGCACACTAGATTATCCTTACCATTAAATTCATAACCTTGTGGCTAATCCATGTATGTTTCCTCCTTCAAATCACCATGAAGGAAAGTATTCTTTACATCTAACTATTTTGAGCGTAATATTCAATAGCTACTAAGCTCGAAATAGTTCTAAATGAAATTATTTTAATAACTAGAGAAAATATTTCATCAAATTTTATACCTTTATTTTGTGAAAAACCTTTAACCAGCATTTTGTCCTTGAATTTATATTTACTTTCATTCTCCTCATTTATCTTGTATACCTACTTATTCTACAATGCCTCCTTTCCTTTGGAAAGTTCCACCAAATCCCATGTCTGGTTTTCCATTAGAGCATTTTACTTCTCACCCATTACTTGATCCCACTTATACTTGGCATCAATATTCATTGCTTCTTCATATATTTTTGTTTCACCACCATCAGTAAGTACTAAATAATATAAAGAATAAGAAAAATGATTAGGTGGTCTACTTGCTCTTGTAGATCTTCTAATAGGGGTTTGAGGTACCTATTTTTGTTGCACATTTTGATCAAGAACCTTTGGGACATGTTTTTTTAATGTATTATAATGATGTATATTCCTTTTTAGATTCTTATTTTCCTAAAAATGGTCCCTATACATGGTATTTTCATTGAACACAACATCTCTACTCCTGCTTATTTTCTTATCTTCCATATTCCTACAACTTGTCCTCATACATCCATATGCACAAGTTCTAACTTCTTCTCATTTCTAGTTGGTCTAACCTTGAGAAACCTCACATATTTTTATTTCCCATATATATAATTCTCACAAAATTTTAGATTGAATTCTTTAAAACTTGGTAGTTATCATTTTCATGTAGGGTATTCATTCCCTTGTCACTCATGTGGCCAAGTATGTAATACCACACAGCTGCATCTTTATCTGTAGTAGCTACAACTCAAGATGAATTAGCATTATTTGTAGACAAATATAAAGTTCCTAATTTATTACCTTTTACAACCACCAAATAACCCTTTGTAACCTTCCATGATTAAATTATACATGTGACTATACAACACTCACTACCCAACTACCCTATAAAGATCATATTACTTCTCAAGACTAGAATATCCCTAACATCCTTCAGCACCCAAGTATTTCCATTCTATTTTTTAACCTGAACACTTCATTTTCAAATAATGCTATAGGGTTCATCATCACCAAGGGAAAAATTTTGATAATTACCTTAAACATAATCTATAAAATAATATCTATGAGGGGTAGCATGAAAAAAAATGCCTACATCTACAACCCAAGATTCAACTATATTATCCAGAAAAAGTATAAGAGCATCTTTTAATACATCATCCACTACATTTAATTATCTATTACCTTCTTTTTGGTCTTTACACAATTTTTCTTTTCAAAAATAACATTCTTTATTAATTTGTCTTGGTTTACCATAGATCCAAAATTCCATCTTACCTCTTTATTTATATCTTGCACCCCCTTTTGAGTTTTCATAGTTTCTTCTTCCTCAATTATTTTTCCTTCATATGTTCTTCATTGTTAATGAAATTTTAGATATGTATGTTTCACCTGTGATTTTGCTTCACATTTGCTTTCTTAGGATAACACCCACCACATCTTCAAACTTTAGTTTGGCATTGTTAGACATAGAGTTACTTACTTCCATTACCAAGCTATTCTAGTTTTTAGACAAGGACATAAAGAATAAGAAGAGCCCTAAATTCATCATCAAAGTCAATATTTATGTGATGTAACTAACTAGTAATCATGTTAAACTCATTTAAATCATCTGATATTGAACCATTTTCAAACATTTTTATATTAAACAATTTTTTCATAAAAAAATATTTTTTTGAGTTAGAGGATTTTTCATATAACTTGCCTAATATTTTTTTGATGATTCATTCTAGTAAAGGTAATCCTCCATCTACATCTTCCATAATCCAAAGTTATATTGATTTAACTTATCCACCTTAGATTTATTTTAGTCTACCATAGCTCCCACTTGAGATCAAACCCTTTTCTTCCAGTAATTTAAAATTATACAAAAATAACGTTTGATCTGATACCACTTGTTAAGATAAATTAAAACATAGATCTATCCCCAAATCACATACAAGAGAAACTATGAAATTAATTAATCAAACATTCAAAAAATAAACATAAACATACACATAATAGGAGATGCCAAATTTAATGGCATTCACCCAAAATGGGCTATATACACCAAATTTGTCTAGTATATTATTTCCAATAATACAAGGGAGAAATAAAATGTTGTAACAAACCCTATTACACCTTTCTACCTTTTTTACCTCCTCTCTATGCAAAATATTTCATTTTTTTACACTGATACATATCAACCATATATCAATACATTTTAGGGTAAAAAACATGTAAACGTAACCTATACTATTAGATCTAGAAACTCCCTATGCCATTAGAGATTAAAAGAATAGGATCCAAACTAAGTTAAAATAACATCATAATTTTAACCTCTAATCCTAGAAGATAATCAAGATCTACACCTAACAATGAGGCATTTGAGGACCTTATGGTGGAGGAGGCATAGTATCATGAGATTGAAATGGTGGAGCTTATTGTAGACCAAAATTTTGATATATTTATCTACTTTTGGACATCACCATCTCATTTTATTTCCCCTATGGAGCAGACCAGTGACCCTCTTGTGTAATATTATTTTATGTTTGCACCAATGCCCTTGAGCTACTTTTAACATTGTGGTTATAGCTGTTATATGGTTTGGAATATGTGATCTAACCTTGGGATTATTTATTTGGTGGATAAGGAGGTGTGTTGTAAGGATATTATCAGTATGAAACTTGATAAGTGATATGATAGGGTCTATAAGAGGTATGTTATTTCCACTATAAGGCTACTAACTTGTTGTTTTGTGATTCTAAAAAACCTTCAATATTTCCAAGCCCATTTATTTGCCATCATCAGATTGTATTTGATTATTTGTAGTAGGAAATTTAGAAATGGTGGGGGTAGTAGGTTAGATATCAAGAAATAGGGGAATGAGGGGTCTAGGAGTCAACTTTCCTACTTGTATAAAGCAATTTTCTACCTTGATGGATATTTCATATGAATCTAGTAACATTATCCTACCCATGGACTATATAGTTATTGAAACATGTAATTTTAAGGCCCTTGGGTAATATAGAAAGAAATAATTGGGTGTAGGATTGATAATGAAAGGGATTCTATTCCAAGTCTTTTGAAATCTATAGTTGAAATAAACCATAGATTCTTCGGGTTCCCTCTTAATTGAGGTGAGTTTCTCAACTAGTGACACATGGTCACTTATGTCTTAAAAGTGTTTACAAAGTCACTCATAAAACTCCTTCTAAGTATTTATAGAGGAAAGAGTGAGACCTATATACCATTGAAGGGATTTGCCTCTCAGGGACGTTGCTAAGAGATCTCATTACTACATTTTATTAGGTGATGTTTTATATTAAACATAAGTTTGCAATATTCACTATGTGCTTTACAAGAGTCATGGATTTTTTGCATATGAAATATGTCAAAGCATTCATGGTAAAAACTAAGATATCATTAAATTAGTTAAGGTTAAGAGGGATTCCACTTTTTAAGGGTATAAATGCTTACAATCTAGGCCTTGCCATTAGGATGGGTGAGCTTGAAGTAGTTGTGTATAGAGATAATTGGCATAATTAGGAGACTTGGGAGAATTTTGGGGTGTGGGATTTGTATTAATAGTAGGGACTCTCTTTTTACTTACAATGTCTAATGGTAATTCAACAAACTCAATATGCTTACCTTTTGAAGTTGACCTAGTGAAAACTTGGTGCATGAAACTATCTTCTAATCTAATTTTTATTATCCTTAGCATTTCAAATGTTTTCCCAAATTTTCAATATTTTCAAATTATGTCTCTAGTTACCTTGATATCTAGTCTAATTGGGCATGACAAAATAATTGGTGATCTAGGTTACACCCTTCTAGAGGAAAAGATTGTTCATGTCTACCTCAAAATTAGTCTAACATTAGAATGACTTATAGACTATGGGTTGCCTAATATGTAGGTCAAACCTTTATATTTTATGGGGATATATCCCATAATTTTTTAATTCTATTCTCTCTCTAAGACCTAAACTTATCTCGATGAAAATGGAAAGATATATGAAAACCAATGAAAGAACCTACTCTAAGTGTTGATGTACCAATTGATCAATGATCTACTCTTTATTATATCCTATTAAACCTACTAATGAACTTGGTTGAGATAATGAATGATCAGAATCCTTAGTGGTGTTATAAGCATGGAATTTTTTTATGGAGGTTGAATAAGATTATTCAACTTGAAGGACTATGCCTATATCTCCACAAGATACTAGTGACTTGTGACACTTCAAGAACATTCACATTTGTTAATACTTCATACAACCTATAATAGACTAAAAACCTAAATCTAGGTACATTAAAGGACCTATATATGAAATCATGATACATACATTATGCAAATTAGACTTCCATAAATCACATTAACATTCAACAAGAAGTCTATAAATGTCTTTTGTTGATTCAAAAGAGTTACAAGGTAATTTTGGTAGAGCTTTGTTATACCCAACCAAAGGATACCAAAGCAAGAGCTAAATTCTTGATTAAATATAAATTTTAAAGGAGAAGAGGGACCATTATAGGCATGGAAGAGGACATGATTGAGGCCAATGTGGCATATAGAAGTTACACATGCCTATTTACCATCCTCATGTATTGACATGCATTCAATGGGTCAATTTTGGCATTTTGGGTGATGTGGAGGTTGTAAATCACTAATTTGACTTTATTCAAACCTTATTCATGCTTAAAATAGCACAATATTCTACCCCATATTAGTTACATAATGATATTAGAGTGTGGATAGGCCTCTAAAGATAATCAGGTAGCCTCACTTCAATGTGCATGCAAAATGCTATTTGAAACTCCTTATAGCCCATCATAATGGCCTTCATATTATGGTGTGATCTACTAGATGTTTGAAGATGATAATTTAGTGTTACCATGCAACCTTTTTCCTACTATACCCTTAAAATATTAAGAAAAGTAAGATTATTTTCTTTTCTTTCAAACTTCTGCTCATATCCATTACTTGAATGATCAAACAGTTGAATAGGTTCCCAATTCCTATTTTCTCCTTCAAGGGTATCTTTGATTTTTTTAGTAACTTAGAGTGTTATTTTCCTTTTCAAACTCACTAACAACATGTTGATGGATCTTAGACAAACTCTTGAGAACTTTTCGATTAATAGATCCTCCTTTTGACCTCTATTAAAGGCTCTTTTAGACTTAGTTTTGAGCACATATTCCATTAATGGAGATATGAAAAATTGGTATTTTTGAATTATATTAGTGTAATGAGACAAAATTTAACACTTAAATGACATATAAAGAGACATTTATGTCAAATTTTAATTCATCTCATTGAGTAGAACTCAAGAAATACATCTTTTAGTGTTACCTTAACCTATCTTCTAAATTTTTTGAGTGTGTGTAGATTTATGTTTTATAATTTTATGGAGTTTTATGAGGTATCAATACTTATTTATTTTTAGGTACATAAAAAATATTCCAATAACTTTTTTCCACTTGTAACCATGAAAACTAATTGAAATCACATATTTAGACCTATTACAAACTCAAAAATTATGAAGTATGAGCCATAGAGAGCAATAAATAGGTGAATGTTGAAATTTATAAGGTATCAAGACCTAATTATTTTTTAGGAATTTTTAATACCCATAAAACTTATAAAAAAATTATATTTTATCATTCAATACTTTAAGTTCCTCAAAAATACTTTATATGATTATCCCCACTTGCATGCCAAAATATTAAATCTTGAAAACTTACCCTTTTCCATGTTTCATCTTGAAATTATGAATATTATTACTCTCACTACGTGTGGTAAGACATAAAATTACCCTAAATTTCATCATAAACCCCCACATTATGTTAACACCATCTGTCATACACTATAGCCCTCCAAGAAGCTTGCCTAGCTCATGTTGACTATCAATGGATAAGCATAGGACTATGATAACAAATAGATACTTATAATATTATTATGACATAAATAATTTAATTTTAACCTATAAATAATAATTAAAATAACTTTTACCAAGTTTCATAGCTATATCATCCCTAGAGAGGCCTTAAGATGCATTTTTCTCAAAATTAGCTAGTGGGCTACCTAAGTGAATGATTGTTTATGATTATAGGAGGTATGTAACAAAAAAAAATTATTAAACTAATAATTATGATTTAAATATGTAATATAAATATTTATCTATAATATTTATGAAAAATGAGAACCTAAATCCTCCTGTAGATGCTCAAAAGTCACAACTTTTTCCAAAACTATCAGTAATTGCTTGTGTGAAAGACTTGAAAAGTGAATTAGGTATGTAACAAAATATAATATTATTACCTTATTATCTAGGATAAATATATGTCATTAAACCCTAACCTAGGTAATAGTTACTATCTATACCAAATTTGAAGGTTAGATTACCTCTCTAGTATCTTTAACCCTTCAAATGTTCTCTAAAGTAGCCCCCAATCTTATGATTGTGTATACGATATGAAACCATTTGGTCAAACTTGGCCATGATTGAAAATAAATTTAGTGTTTTGTGTAATGTGATGAGATAAATATTCATATTGTATTTATAATTGACATATATTTATACAACTGCAACCTTCTTAAGGAGATCTCTATATTGTGCTTGTGAGAGCACACTAGGTTACTAAATTTCTTAACACTATTCTATGTATATAACCACTGAGAGATGATCATAGTGTCTTAAAAAATTAATATACACCTTTATCATGTTTAAATACACCTTGAAAATTATTAAATATTCCAAGCACTATGCCATTCATCTCACTATATCATTGTTTCTTGATTGCATAAGCTAGTAACCAAGACTTCTCAAGTGTACAGACTGCAACCTCCATTTCAAACTCAAAGAAAAGGAGTGACCTATCATTCTTATCACCTTTAAGTTCATGAGAAATTTATTGTAATAATTTTATTTTTCCCAATTTAACCTATCTAGATCAATTTATTATGCCTAGGTATTTCACACCAACAACTCCCCTTAGAGCATGAAAGACCAATTTTTTACTTGAAGAGGGTGTTCACTTTCCACCTTTGGATAATCCACTACACTAAGATTGATTCATCTTCAAATATTCAATAAAACATCTTTAGTTCTGCTTATATCATCTTTGGAGCTCACTATAGCATCTTCAAATCTCACTAAAACATATTCATAGTTTACTATATCATCTTTGGAGCATCTTCGGAGCTCAATATAACATATTTAAACCATATTAAAAGCTCACTATGTTCTATGATGACTCTTCAAAATAGTTTCAAAAAATTTGTTGCCAAAACTATTTATGACTTCTAAAGAATTCAAATTCTCTCTTAGTAGAGAGACATTAGGTTGCCTCTCAACAGATTCCAACACCACACCAAGACCTTACAAGATACTAATGTTGTTTGATAGATTAGGGGTGCTAATGAATTATCAGTAGACTACCTTTTCCATTTGCCTTCACCATGGCATCTTTTAACTATTGAGACTCCATCAAAGTGATCAAGGACCACCTAATCATGTTTGATCATCATGACAAAACTTGACTCAAGTTGTAAGGGAGGTATAAGATTAACATGGAAAAGTTGTATCATGATAAGACCATGAACTATTTAAAAAACCCTCAAAACTTATAATGACAGGATACTATCATGAGATTAATGATGGACTAAGAATCAAGGTATTAGGTTGACCCCTTTCTAGGTCTAAGACTAGAATGTGGTCAAAAAGATACAAATAAAGGTTAGGAGGGCACTTTAAAAAACCATTAACATCACCATCATGTCCTAAGAAAGATGTATGCTAAGTTTGAGCCACAAATAATCACTATTAGTGATCATCTTGGCCAAAGAACACTAACCACTACATAGAAGGGTTATTTTCCACTCTGAGAGGTCACTTCACATGATCACCATGATACACACATTTTGCATGAGAATATAATGAATTTGGGAGAGTTAGAGGTCCTAATACACTAATGTTTTATGGCATTATTTCAAGTATTAAAGGCCTAGGCTTTATGAATCATTATTAAGAACCCTGAGCACTCTTAAATCATTGAAAAAACCTACTACAAACCTCTTTGTGAAGAATTTGAGAAATATGAATCTAAACTCATTGAATCCTCTTGAGTACCACTTAGATCATCACCTAAACTTTGAGAACTTAATGTCCATGACCATTGGTTGTATATATTCTTTATTAACATGGCACACAATACGTTTTTGTGATTAAAAAACATAAAATGAGAGGTACAAGGTAGTTTAAATAAATTCCAATCATGTGATAGTTTTTCTTCATCCTCAAATCATTAGATGATCAAAATTTTGCCTTTAAGTGTCCTTAGGAGCTCATCCAAAATATCCAGTCTGTAGGAAATGAGGGAAAGGTTAACCTTGTCAACTATTTTGACTAATTTGTAGGTGTTACTAGCCAAGGAGGACTCATTTCATGATATAAGGCATTGATTCCTGTCCTGAATTCATCATTTTTATAGGTTTTTTAAGGTTCTATGTTGGTTCTAATGGCCATCAAACACAAAATATTAGGATAATAGGTCTAATTTAGACTATTAGACCTATGTTATTCATTCAAGTGAAAAGAAAATTTCATATAATATTTTTGATAATAGATAATTTTGAGTTTTTATGTCTTTCAACTAATTAAGATCATGAAAAACTAATCCCTGATGTCAACTACATGCTTAATTGATCCTTGTGATGAGTTAATTGGCCTTCAACTACTTCAAACACATGCATATCTCATCTTGAGTTCTAATGCATGAGTTAACTCAGCTTAAGTGATGTTTTCAAATCAAGATATGGAGTAACATGAATGAAGAGGAGATTAGATTAAAAAAAGGGCCCACCACCTTGTTTTCAATGCCAAAGACATGCAAGCCACTAGACACAAAGAAAAGTCTGAAGGACTATTGTTTGAAATTTATAACTAAAAATTGACTTGTGTTAATTTTTAAATGTCATCTCCTTATCTCCTTTACACCAAATTAGATATATATATTCTTCACATTCTATATATATTTAGGCCTTTAGGCAATTTTTCAAGATCCCTCAAGATGATATAGGAAAACTAGATAAAAATTGTAACTTGCACTAGAAGTCAATAGAGAAAGTTTATTGTAGATCATTCATGGTTGTAGCATGTACTTTTGATTGTTTATTTGCATGTAAGTGTGATAATTATCTCTTTTTTTTTGGTCTTTTCATCACTTTCCACTATTATTTTATCCTCTATAGGTCACTTGAAGTGTTAAATAACAGAAATTGTGTTGATGAATGTTAGTATGAAGTGTATTTAAAGACATTCAGTCCTCCACCTTCAATTTACAAACCTTATATTAAACCTTCATCTGAAACATTGATCTTTATAATTGTTATAAATAAGTATTTTTTACAAATTATTCCATTTTTATTCACATGTGTGCCCAGTTCAATGTTTTAAGAGGATCATTCATCATCTAGATACATCACAACCATACCATAGATTTCCCTTTCAGTAATCTTTCTTAACCCTTTTCATCCAAAAATTGAGTAGGTTTAGTAATTGATCCATAAAATGATACATTCATAGGATCTAGCCTCATAAACTATAGGTTTATTCTAGATACATGTATCCCACAATCTTAGACCATTCCAATGTTAGTCCATGTATGAAGTAGATTTGAGGAGTCTAATTTAGTAGGGTGTTATTTGGGTTGCTAACAATTATGGCACACCTAGTAAGACCACCTATTCAAAGTATTTGAAGGATATATATAATAATTTGGTTATATTATCAAGATTAAAATGTGTTACATTTAGACTTTCATACATTTCATGCTAAGAGTGGTTACAAGATCCTCCACAAAAGGGAAAGAATTAGAATTTTTTGAGTTATGTTTTCAATCAACAAAGAAAAAGAAGGCTTATCAATCCAATCCAAATCATATACCACCTATTTATCTTATTTTTTTCCAAATAAATCCTCCCACTTGTATAAATATTATTCAACCAAACATTTTTCTGAATGCCATACACCAAATGTTTATTCCCAGAAGACAATCTTTTATGCCTTTCAATGGTGGCATCCCCTTAAACATCAATCAATTTAATGATATTCCAGCCAATACCATAAATATTCTTCACTATTTTATAGGATAAATTCTAATTTCTCATATTCAACATATTTATATATATATATAATCTTTGTTCAGTGCACAATGTGACTCAGGAAAATGTGGCTACGAGGTTATCAGTAACTTCTTTAAAGGGCAAGGTATTTTAATGATACGGAGGTTTGACACCTGAATCCATTAACACTAAAGATGAGTTTGGAAAATTAATGTGCAATAAATTTTATTAAAAAAGTGATCATATTTCCTTGTTGGATCAGATTACTACAATCAAGAGGTTCTTATTGATAATTTTGACCTCACAGGTCAAATTTTCACCCCTACCATTTGAAACCCTTCATATCATGCCAATTTATCTTATAAGTCATTAATTAGTATTTTAAAATACTTAAAGTGGTATTTAAAATCCATTATTAAAACTTTTTAAGGTTTTTAATGTGATTTAAGGTATTGTCCTTCATTTTGTCTTGTGTTTGTCTAGTCATTTTTTGGCCCTTTCGATCCATTCTCCACCAAAAATGTTGGCCAAAAATGGCCTACATATACAAATTTTGTGTAGATGGAATATGACATATTAAAAAACCATTAATTAAATTTTTTTATTTTATATGACCTTTCTACACCTTCATCAATAAAGTTTTTTAAGTAAAAAGTGGAGAGTTTCAAATTTACAAGCTTTAAGGTTTAGAGCTCTCAGTGCTAAATCAGCTTGTGCAACACTTTTCAAGATCAAATTCATAGGACTAAATCATGATAATTTCTCTCAAAAAATTGTATTATGGTATTTTGTGTTTCCAGATGCCAAATCAACCTACACAACACTTTTAAAACACCTTTGTGTAGGATAAAATGAACTACATTTGAATTTAAATTTAATATGATGGTATAAAAATTTGGGGAAAATGTGAAGGTAAAATATTGTGTATAAAATTTTCTCCCACATGTGAAATGCGTAGAGTTGAAAATTTGGCTTTTGAGTTGATTTTTACTTGCTCAATTTTTGGTGTTTTTAGTTTTCAGATATGGTTAGTATGCATGTTTGAAACTCATTTTTTCATTAATAAAGGAGGTAAAATATTGTTCAAATTTATCAAGGTTATAGATAAATGTCATTATATTGTAATGGAAAAGACAGTGTGCACATATGGGATATAGTGTGTAAAATGTGTAAGGTTGAAAATTAGCTTATAGACTAATTTTTACTTAGTCATTTTTTTGTGTTTATAGTTGTTAAATCTATCCAATGATCACTTTTTATTCCCATTTCCAAAGGATTAAACAAATTCTAAATTCCATTAAAATTTTTATGATTATACTCTAATGTCATGAGAAAGCAATGCACTTGGTTTTGCAACTTTATGAGTTGCTAGTGAAAAGTTATTATAGTCATATAAAATGAAAAAATTGGTAACTTGAGTGCCACTTGTGACACCCAACCCTTAGGTACTTTTTTCTATCATGACCATCATAGGCATCTTTTCATTGATTCCCACTCATCTGTATCCTTAAAGAATTGATCCTACCTAAACCAGACCATTTTTTCCATGTCTAATCCATCACACCAGGTCCCATTAGCTCAAGACAATAGTGACACACTTGGAATATAGTGTTGGTACAACTGATATCCACTTTCAACACTCCTATTCAAATGCATTTTTGGCCCTAATGGTTAGTTTCTTCTGATTTCTTGTCATTCTCCTTGTCAGCCTAACATGAGTACATTCAACCCAAGACCAATGAATCCCTATAAAATCCCATTCAAAGATCATTTTAAAAGGGTTGATAAATATCAATAAACAAGCAAGAATACAATCAAGTATACTCAATCAATCTTCCCTATTCTCTACATACAACTAGCTAATATACTTATAAACTTATTCAAATCCTTACACTAGTCTTTATCCATCTTAAGTACATCTATTTTAGCATTGTATATATTCATACACTCAATTTCAAAAAGCACATCAAATGGGAGAACTACATATGGCTTGATCCTTCTTTGAAGTATTTGTATGTAGGTAGCATGCCCACACAAGGGGTGTGTATACATTTTTATTGAATCCTGCACAAAATAACCCCTCGTCTTTCTTGAAAATTTTCAAAGAATAATGTAATAGAGGGTTTGAAGATAAAATCTACTCTTTCAAGAGATATATAGACTTCTAACTATCAAAACATCATGGATAGGGTCACAGTAACCTGGTGAATAAAACCCAAAAATGTTAGATTTTTAGGATAATAGTGGTAGAGGTAGAATATAGTACCAATGTCACTCCTATTCACTTTTGGTGCTCCTATCAAATCATAAAATGAAGGTTAGATCTCAGTTTGTAATAGTTTCCTACATCTAAATAGTTAATCTTAGACCCTATCTCAACTGTATTAGCTAATTTATCACTAAGTCTTATTTTCTCCATCTTATTACTATTTTTAGAAAGGTCAAAATTTCATTATAATTTACATAAATTATTAGATTAATTATTGCATATTTATTTACTAATTTTACTACTCACACCCTTTAACTAAATTAGGAATAATACACCAATATTCCCAAAAAAGGTTACATCATTTGGTGAAACTAGCTTAATTCATTTGCACATAAAAACCCTAGAAACCCTAGGGCAAATTTACTACTAATTTTTCCTACATTTTTTTTTACCTATAAAATCAGAAATTAACATTAAATTTTAAAATTTTGTATTAATTTTAAAATAAGTTTCTTTCAAACCCTAGTTATCCATACTAGGTCCTGGTATTTTCCCAGTATTTTTCTTATGATTTTATAAATTTTTAATTGCATATCTAACTCATAAATTCACTTTAAATTTCAAATTTTAATAATCATTTTAAAAAATATTTATCTTTCAAAACCCTAGTTGCATCTAATAGGTCTCTTTAAATCACAAATTTTCTAATAAAATTTTGAATTTTTTTACTTGCATTTCTAACTCTAAACTTCACTTTAAATTTTAAAATTTCATATTAAATATCAAAATAATTATTTTTGAAAACCCTAGTTGAATATACTAGAACCCACTGCTTTTTGAGGTATCACCTTACATGTTTGTGATTTTCGTATCATTTTTATGCAATTTCTAGTTAAATATTGCTAGGAATTTACATTTCATATATTCAATACTTTCATTTTATAGCACTTCTTCTATTACAAATTAATGCCAAAAATTCAATGAAATATCAAATTATTTTCCTACTTTAACAATGGCCCAAACCAGTTTTGATGAAATTGATAAAAAGGAACTTCAAGAACCCTTAACTAAACACCCTAGCATATAAGATGACATGCTTACAATACTATAATAAGAAAAATAAAGAGTTAAACATGGTCAATCTTCCCAAACCATAGAGCATCTAGTCACAAATGACACTATAGGGGCAACTATGTCTCAACAACACCTTATAAAAGCCCAACCTATCTTTATACCACTAGCTACAAGTAGTACATCTTTGTCTCTTGATGTGGTAGCCCTTGTGTAAGAGATAATATCTCTTCAATCCAAGGTGCTACATCTTGATCAAGGTGCCTCTAGACCTACACAAGCTTTGGATTCTTTTGATCTACTGCTTATACCATTGGCGTGTCACATTACTTATACACCCTTACCATAATGTTTTGTTTAACCCAAGCTCACTCTATACAATGGTAAGGGTGATCCAAAGACACATTTGAGAGATTTTAATGTAGAATGTTTGGACTATTTACCAAATGATTGGCTACTTACCAAGCTACTTCCACGGAACCTAAAGGATTATTCTCTATAATAGTTTTATAGTCTATCAAATCACTTAGTTAATACATTTAATCCTTTATCCAACATGTTCCTAGCTCATTTCAACATTAAAATTGGTGAAAATGTTTCATATTACCAAGTTTCACAATTACAAAAAAAAAAAGTGAAATGAACATCTCATAGATTATTTATTTGATACAAGACTATTTTGGTGAAGATGATAAGCCCCATGGATGATCAAGAGTTACAAGATCTCTTCAAAAAAAATATTTTACCATCTTTTCATGAATCAATTATATTCAAAATATTCTTTTTCTTCACTAAATTATGTCACACACTAAAGGAAAGAGAAGTCAAACTAATTTCAATGGGCAAACTCAAGTACAAAAACATCTTAGAAGATAAATAAGATTAATAACAAAATCCCATACAAATTCAAGGTTAATGATAGAAAAAGTCAAAATCAACTAACAATTAATATGGATTTCGAGCCCCCTTAGTGAGTGGTTTTATTAGCACCTCCTCGATGAACCTTTAACAATCTACCAATTTATCTAGCCAAAGTTTTATAGTAGCTATTAGAATGTAACATCATATCTCTACCTCTTATTTAAGAAGTTGACCCAACAAAGATGCTTCCACAAGGATATGATCAACATGCATTTTGAGATTTTAATAGGGCACTAGGCCATTAAATAAATAGATTCATAAGTTTGAGACAAAATATATTGGATATGATAGATGGAAATGATATTGATCTTTGCACTTCAGTTATGCCTCCTCAAGCAAAGTAAACATAGGTTAAAGCTTTGATAATCTTTTCAGATCCTTCTCCATAACATTATAAATAAGAGGAAAGGGACAAATAAGGGGTTCACCATGCATATCATGCACATCCACCACCAAATACATATAGGGCACCTTCAATTGAGACACATCCTTTGAGCAACATGATTTGTGTATATAGTTCTAGAGTTCTAGCTAGACCTTCCTTTTCCTTCTTAGAGTAGGAGATCATTGAGGATAATTTAGATTATCATACACTCTTTATCAAAGCTTAAATTCATAATCATCCTATTCATAGTTTTCTCATAGATAAAATATCCAATGTGAACATGTGCACTATGATATTATGTAAACATTTAGGATATTACCCTAATAGATATAGTTATCAATAGATTTAGTGGGCATGTACAAAGCTCATTGGGTGAGATTGTACATCCTCTATAGGGAATTCCAACACATGTGGCCACACCATTCACTATTGTTTCAAGTGCAGGAGTTTTTGATATGTTACTTGGTCGACCATGGATTCAAAAAATTTATGCAGTACCTTCCACAATTCATAGATGCATGAAATTATTTCATGTTAATAAGGTTGTTATAGATGGTGGAGTTCCATATGAGTTTTTCAATAAACTAAAAATACAATTTATACAACCTGATCATGAATTGTGAATTTAAAAACATAGGTCTTTCCTTCTTTCTTTCACAACCCACTAGGCATGTTTTCACTAGTTCCCAGTCACACAAAGCCTTCCGGAATCAATGCTTACTGCCCTAGACTCCTCTCTCAAACACAAAACTATCCCTTAAGGTCCCTATCACTTTATAAAATATTTCCATAAGTTTTATAATAGTGTTGGACAATAGGGTATCCACTTTCTAGTGCTATTGTGCAAGTCACTCTTAGCCTCAAATGGTTAGATTTCCTTAGATCATTATCTTTTTCCCTATTATCCTAACTTAAAGTCAACTAATACAAGATCATAAGTTTCCATATAAAATCCTATTTAAGGGTCATTTAGAAGGGTGGGAAATAATTCAAAAGGCACGATCTAAAAATACACTAAGCATACTCAAGCAAATATTTTTATTCTTTGCATACAATCAACCACTGTTATTTCTAGCTTACTCAAGATCTTTCACAAGTCATGAGTCATGTCAAGCTTGCCTAAATTCAAATAATACTTGAATTTCATAGATAGGATTTCATAATACACATTCAATTTGGGATAACTACATTGGCCTTGATACCCCCTTAGAGTATTGGTATGTAGGCAATGTGCCCACACATGGGGTGTGATCGTATGTTCAGTGCATAATACACACTAACCCATTTTTAAAGTTGATTCAAGATGACTTTTCAAGCCTAATGAGGAATTAGGACCCTAGAGGCCATAATCAATTTCACATACAAACTTTTAGATGATCATGACCTAATATTCTAGACACAGAGCCTCCTAAAGTATTAGAATAGAACCCAAAAATCCTAGAATAAGTAGATCAGAGGGACTATAGCATCAAAAATAGGACTATAGCACCAAAAATTAGATTATAGCACTAGACCTCTAAGTGTCTAATTTTTGGTGCTACTGTCCAAGTAGAAAATATACTTTTAGGTGCTATTTTTGATAGTTTTCCTAATCAACTTAGCAATTTGTAGTTTTAGAATCCTCCATCTCATTCCAAAAATTAGCTAAGTTCACTCTCTATCCTATTATTTGTTATTTTTATAAATCAATTAAGCACTTCTAGATTAAATAAATTAGTAGGTTAATTAAGGTGCATTTAGTTATAAATTTTCCCCTTAATCCATACCATTTTACTATTTTATAAATTAAACTATAGTTTCCCAAAAATAGTAAAACATTTGGTGAACTCGACTTACCTCGAATCTTCACACAAAAAACCTAGAAACCCTTGGGCTATTTATTTATAAATTTTTGCCATATTTTTCTTATTTTAATAGAATTTTAAAATTTTAAACTAAAAATTTAAGTGCAATATTTTTAATAATTCACTAAAACCCTATTTTCCACATAATAGGTCATTTTTGTACAAAACTACTTCCAAACCACTAGGAAAAATATTTTGCTAATTTTAGAAATATTTTTAGATTTTTCCTAATATATTTCAAGCCAAATATACTAATTCTTAGTAAATTTTTGAAATAATTAAATTAATTTTTAAAAAAATTCATTTCAAACCCTAGTTGCACCACCTAATTCCCAAAATACTCCTCTTATTTTCTATAAATTTTAACTGAAAATTAAAATTAGAAAATCAGTTCAAATTTCAAAAATCCATAGTAATTTCAAAAAAATTATTTATCTCAAAACCCTATTTGAATCTAATAGGTCCTATTCATGAAATTAATTTCCTTTTTTTTTTAAATTTTATCTTGTATACTTAGCTCAAAAAATCATAGTATTGTGCAAATAAAATTCTTGAAAAATCCTTAGTTGCATCCGCTAGGTCCCATTGCTTCCTGAGCTATCACCTTACATATAAGCTTCAAAATTGAATAAAATAACAATGTATTTTACTTATTCTCACATGTTTCTTATAATTATTGCACAAAATAAGGAAACCATCATTGGTCCTATCATGTATATGAATGATGAAGTCTATCATATGTTAGTACAACATTTCATCCTTTGCATTTCATGTTTATGTTTCATTATATGGGATGATAATACAAAACTCATTTCTAAACATGCACAATAATCCAAAATTTGTTTTACAAATTCTCTTTCACTCATATGGAAAATTGTTCAAACTTATCTTACTAAATGCATTTGAAATGTTACGTTGTATCTCAAAAGTTTACAGGCCTTTATGCAAAAATTCATGTTCTCTATCCTTTTCTCCCTATTCCTTATATGGAAAGTAGTTCAAATTTATCTTGTAAATTGCATTCAAAATTTCATATTGTATATAAAATTTTTATATGCCCTCATACACACATTCATGCTTTCTATCACTTGCTCTCTATATCTCATGAGGAAAAATTTTCAAGACTTGCAAAACATATTAGTAATTTCATGATTCGAGTCAATGTTTTTTATGCATTAATGCACAAATCCATGATATCAACCCATTGATTTCTATCTCTCATATGGAAAGTTCTTTATAATCATATTTATATACAATTTATAACTACACTTACATGTATTTTAGCCTACATGCATAGTTTCTACCTAGATGTATATGCCTCTTTGGCTACTCTTGTTTCAATGTCATATTTCATGCAGAAGAAAGAAATTCCTTATACTCCTCTCCCTCAAGAGGGTGATAACATATTTCCCTCTAAGCAGGTCCATGCTATCACTCATCCAAAAGGTAAGGTAATCTATACTATTATTCCTGATACATACATTCAGCCTATAACTTCTTTAAACTATCTTCAACATATGTGTTTACATGTTCAATTGTAAGCAACTAAGGTTTACACTTGTGAGACTCTAAGGGATCAAATATCTAGTATAAACAAGTTAATTTCAGATTTAAAAATGTATAATCATCTATTACATGAAAAGATCATAACATTGGAGTATCAAATTATAATTGAAAAGCCTCAAAGGCATCCCAATGTCAATCATGTATATGCACCTTCACCTAGTCGTTACATATTTAAAAAAAAATCACAACATAGTAAATATAAAAATAGTGATTTCAAAAGCATTAAAAGATCAAATAATATTTTAAATTAGGTACAAAGGGAACTAATTAGATCTAAGTTGATGAAACTACCTCCTCTACATCCAGTGAGAAGATCCATATATTATTGTGCATATCATAGAATGCATGGTCATCACACCAATTCATGTTTGTCATTGAAAAAACATATACAATAGATAATTACTAATAAGGACCCTATAAAAGTTAAATTAGTTAAGCATAGTGACATGGGAACACATTCACAAAGGGTCAAATTTAGAAATAGTACAAAAGTGGTTACAAAAACAAAACTCAGAGCCATAAAAAGAACAAAAAGCAAAATCAGAATAAGAAATAGGTTCACTAGCATAGGTAAAGCATGAAAAAGATGCAAATCTACCTCTCCAAAATGAGGCTCAACTTTAAAAATAGTATGGGTTTGGTCAAAATTATCTACAATAGTTTGATTTTCAAGGTCAAGGGTTGGGTAAGCAAGCTCAAGGCATTACTACTCCTATTCAAGAAGTTGATAATATTTTTCACCAAGGTTTGGGATTTATTGAACATCCTACAAAAAATAAATCATAGATATAATTTACCAAAGTAAAATATTTAGGTACAACAAAATTGAACAATAGCATTCCATTTGTTCAAAATCAAGATGATAATGGTGACTAGAAAAATCTAGTTTATTACGATTTTCAACATACCAATAATGAATCCAGATATTCAAAGTCATATTCACATCCATTCCTTTAGGGTTCACAATCATGCATGATTCCTCTCTTTGATACTAGACACCATGATAGGGAGTCTCATCCAAGAATCATTAGTTAGTATCACTCCTTCACAATATTTCCTATACATAGTCTCTTTTGCTTGATTGTACATAGCTTATTTCAGAAAAATATAAAAACAATACAAAATTCAAACATTCAAAAACATGTAAATTGTATGGATCATCTATGTTCTTACATTTCTAAATAGTATTCTAGACTTACATTATGTTATTCTGTGCTACTAGTTTGTCAATTTATCTATATTACCATGCTTCACTTGATATTATTTAATTATATGCAATACATCTAGATCATTTATTTTCTCACTCCACCCATTGAGGGGGCATACTGCATATACAATATAGCTACATATTGATACATCTACCCACTGGGGGCACACTCTACATGATTACACCATCTAGGTTATGTCATTCTAACACTCCACACTCTAGACATCTTGTGTAATATGTACCTAAATTTCTTACATAGATATTACATCAAAATCTAATAACATTTATGACAATTTTGTATTTCATATCACATACATTAATCATGCATCATATATCTTGTATACTCTTGCTTCTTGCTTCCCATAGTTAGATACTTGTCTATATTTCTAGTACTTTGCATGTTTTCATTATCTACATGAATTAGCTAGATTTGTTCCATCTTATAGTTCTTGTATGCTTTCTATTTGCATTTTAGGACATTTGCTAATCTCCTTTGCTTGTATCTATATTGTGTGTGCATAGGGACATTTTTTAATGTCCCTTGTGTGTGACTTCTTATGTGATTTCTGCCCATATACCAATATTTGATTCTTGTGTGTATGTGGAATTTAAACATGCCTTGTATGCCTTGTGTTTCTATTGGATCCCTTGACCACCATTGCATGTTTCTTACTTCTTAATTTATATGATTTTTACTCTTTGTGTGCAAAACCATGATTCTTAACATGCATTTCCCTTGCTTCTTAGATGCCATGATGGACATCATGCTCCATACCTCCATACCACTAATAACTAACATCTCACATTATAGATTTCTATTATACACATGATATTACATTTTTATATATGTTTAGGCATACTCTTATAGATTTAACAATCTCTCATTATTAGTTATGATATATCTTAAGATCATGAATGTCAATGTTATATCAAATGTTTTTATAGCTTAACACACTTACAGGGATTCTTCTTTTGAGGGAAGTGATTGCAGGGTATTCATTCCTACCCTAAAATAATGGGAAACAAATAGGGGTTTTGTGACAAATATTAGATCTTCTACTGGTAAAAAAAACATAGTTTTAGACTAGTTCAATCTAGATTTCAGAATTTAGTATCAGCAGGCAAGATCAAGTAAATAATAGAGAACACAGTCTAGTTTTCAGTTTTAGATCTAGACAATAGCACCAAATATGGAACTATAACACTAGACCCCAAAGTGTCTAGTTTCCAGTGCTAGTGTCTAAATAGAAGAATTTATAGTTTTTTTAGAATCAGGTAGAGGGGTGAGTTCAATCATAGTTTTTCCATAATAGTATAATCCAAGATTTAGTAGTTTTCAACACTTTACCACTCAAAGAATCTAGACATAGGGGGAATCATGTTTGACATGATGGTTTTCACTTATATTTCAAACATGGAAATTCATAAAAATTTTAGTATATAATCTATGTTCCAAAAACCAGTTATTGTCGGTAATGTGCATGGCATATGGTCCTTCTCTTTTCCTAGTTTAGTAAATTTTCTTACATGTTCCCAATAGTTGTGTGCCTTAATCAATCTGTAGGTGGTTGGCATCACTTTCAAGTAAACTTTCCTAAAAGTTTGATTTTCAAGTACCCAAGTTCCTAAGTTGATTCCAATTTTAGATGGGATTTTATACAAGTTCCACTCTCCATCTTTTAAAGTGGCCAACAATGGCCTAGTTTCCAGTTGGATTCATCTATGCACACCAACATTATTAAATTATAGCACATTCATGGGCTTCATGAGCCATATCATATTACATTCAAATTATACAAATATTTTTATATTTGGATTCACATTACATGGTATTTATGGAGCCAAAGGTCTAGCTAACCTTTGTATTCTTGAGCCACTTACTTAGAGGGATTGGACACACATTCCAGATATTGATTAACACATGTGTGATTAATTAAATTTTCATAGTTGGTGATGATGAAGCTAAAGGGTCTATATTTACATTGTTGAACCACCTTCTAGGGGATTGAGTACTTAGCTCATCCATTGATATAAATCTTGGTTCAGTATTCATCGAGCATCACTCAACATAATCCATTAGCATAATAGGTTTTGTATTGGTTCGCATACCTAGTGAGGTGTATTCATTCCTTTATCTTCCTTTGTCTCTCTTCAACCAACTTTGTACATTATTATTTTAGATATAGCATATCTATTAAGAACTGATCTACTTTCACTTTCTTAGTTTTCAAATTCACATAGTATAATGTGCTCTCACCATGCACAAATAAAACATCACATAGCTTCTTAGGCTTAACATCATAGGTAAGTTTAGGTATGCTTCCATTTTTCTCCTTTATCATATTATTTTGCTTAGTTGCATAATTATAATAAAGTGGGAGAAATTTAATCACATAAAAATTTAATTTGTATAACTTGATCATGACTTGTGACTTCAAAACCATAGGTCTTTCCTGCTTGCTTGCACAACCCATTAGGCATGTTTTCACTAATTCTTAGTCACCCAAAGCCTTCCTAAATAAACCCCAACTACTCCAAACTCCTCTCCAAAGAACACACTTAGCCTTAAGTTTCCTATCTCCTTGGACGATAGGGCCATAAGTTGGACTATAGATTTAGACTCTAAGGTGTCCACTTTTGAGCACTATTGTCCAAGTCACTCTTAGCCTCAAATGGTTAGATTTACTCAAATCCTTATCTTCTTCCCTATCATCTTAACATGAAGTCATCTAACCTAGGATCATCAATTCCCTTATAGAAACATATTCAAGGGTCATTTATAAGGGTGGGCAATAATTCAACAGGTATGATCTAGAAATACACTAAGCACACTCAATAAAATCTTCTTATTCTCTACAAACAACCAAACACTGCTATTTCTAACCTACTCAAGCTCCCACACAAGTCATGAGTCATATCAATCTAGTCCAAATTCACATAATACTTACATTTCATTCATAATACTTCATAATACACATTTAATTTGGGAGAACTACATTGGCCTTGATCCCTCCTTAGATTACTGGTATGTAGGCAACATGCCCACACATGTGGTGTGATCATACATTCAGTGCATAATACAAACTAACCCCTTTTTCCAATTCATTCAAGACCACTTATCAAGCCTAAGGAGGAACTAGAACCTTAAAAGATAGAATTAATTGTACATACAGTTTCATAGATGATTGAGAGCTAAAATTATAAACACAGAGCCTCTCAAAGTATCATAATAGAACCTATAAAGCTTAGAAGAAGAAGATCAGAGGGACCATAGCACAAAAATTAAGACTATAATAGTGGACCTCCAAGTGTTCTATTTTTGATTCTATTGTCTAGAAATAAAATAGACTTATAGGTCATGTTTTTGATAGTCTACCTATTCAACTCAGCCATTTATAGTTCCAAAATCCTCCATATAGGTCCACAAACTAGCTAAGTTCACTCTCTATCCCCTTATTTGATATTTTTATAATCAATTAAGCACTTCCAAATTAAATAAAGTAGTAGGTTAATTAAGGCACATTTATTTACCAATTTTCACCTTAATCTAGATCCCTTAACTATTTAGGAAATTAAACCTATAGTTTCCAAAAAAATAGTAAAACATGTTTCCACTCCCCACTTCAGAGCCATTGTCTACTTTGTAGTCACCAATTTAATTTTCCCACTAGTTTTAGTTCTTCCTCTAGTTCATATTTAGACACAATCAAGTCATCCATATCTAGCATAGAGAGTTAACACACTACCATAGAGGTCTCCTTCAAATCAACCATAGTTTTAGGATTTTAGATAGCTTCTAGCTATAATATTCACACCTAGAGTAGTATCATAGAGATCTTATGCATCTACTCATATAGTACATGTTTAGAGAGTTTATCCTACTACTAGATGGGTCCCTAAGAATTGATAATTCCATCCACTTCTCAGAGTTACAAGGGGACCCCACACTCAGTTTCTACTTCAAAGATTTAAGAGCATTTACAACATGTACATCTTTTAGAGCCATAGTCTCAACATTCCCATTATGTTTCATGATCACGTATGATTCCTCTCCTTGATATAGGACACCATGATAGAGAGTCTTCCATGAGAATCATCAATTAGTATCATCCCTTCCTAGTTTAATTGTTCAGAGCTTCTCTTTAGTTTATTGTACATAGTCTTCCTATGATTGATTGTACATAGCTCATATCTCAAATATATAAAAATAATATAACATTTAAAAACACAAAAACATGCAAATATTTCAAAAAAATACCAATTTTTTTTATTGTACGTATTATCCATGATTTACATTTTTAATTTTATGTTATAGTTACATTTATTATTTTATGCTATTGTTTGTTTGTTTATCTACATTACCATGCTTCACTTGATCTCTTTTGAGTGCGTACAGTGGCATCTAGCTCTTTGATTGCTTCACTCTACCCATTAAGGGGGCATCCTACTTATACATCAAGACATAAATTCATATACATACCCACTAAGGTCATATTTTACATCGATACACCATCCAAGCTATGTCATTCCTACACCACACACTCTAGTTATCATGTTCATGTACATTATGGACACTCGCTAGTATATAACACTTGTGTATTTCTTAGAATATAACTAGTCTTTTACTAACATGTATTGAATAATTTCACTTATTTCTTGGATTAGTTATATGTGTTTGTATTTCTATCATTTACATGCTTTTATTTCTTTCTTTATGTAGCTAAATGTGATTTTATTTCTTAGTTTTTTCTTTGTTTACTATATGTTCCTTAGGATATTTGTCAATGTCCTTTTTTTCTATTCTTGTGTGTGCCTTAGGACATTTTCTAATGTAATTTTCTTGTACTCTTACCTATGCCTATGGCCCTCATGCCAACCCTTAATTATTTCAATTATATGTGCATGAGGCATTTGAACATGCCTTGTATGCTTGATTTCTAGTTTGAGTGACATGTGTCAATGTCCCTTGTTTATTTGGCCCCTTAAACATTTTTATATGCTTCTTGCTTCTTGATTTTTATGCTTTATTGATTTTTTCTTGTCATTTTTTGTAACAACATGATCTACATCATGCATTATCTTACTTTCTTGGATGTTATGATGGACATCATGATCCATCCCTCCTTGCCAATTAAAAACTAATAACTAACCAAACTTCCAGTTCTAATTTAGTACATTGCACATGCTATTACATTGTTATATCTATCTAGGCATACCCCTATTGATCAAACAATCTCTCAATACAAACCATACTATATCTTGAGATATCTTGTCAATTATCATTGCTATATCATGTATCTTTGTAGCATAACACACTTACAGGGCTCTTTCTTTTGAGCGAAGTCATTATAGGGTCTTAATTCCTAACCTCATAAGATGGGACAAAAAAAAAAGGTTTTATCATAGAGTTCATAGCTCCTAATAGTCAAAAATCTATCTTTTATCACACTTATAATAGTGACCAGACATCAAACTAGTCAAAATAGACCAGAAAAATAGTGAAAATGTTAGAACAATTACTAGATTTAGCCTAAAACAACAATGCCAAGATTGGGATACAAATATCGTTCCACTATTGTCCCTTTTTGATGCTCCAATCCAAATAGTAGAAAAACCAAACTTTCTAGAAGTTGGTAGAAAAGTAGGTTTAGCTATAGTTTTGCATAGTTAGACTAGTTTAGTATCAGTAGTTTTCATTACAATTTTGCTAAGTAAATATAGATATAAGGGTAATTATGCATGGCATGATGGCTATCACTTTTATTTTTAGATATGGTAGTTGGTATAACTTTTATATCATAATCTATGTTTCAGACAACAATGATTGGGGGCAATGTGCACAATACATTTATTTTCTTTTCTTTCCAAGTTTAGTATTACCTAGGTATTCTTAGTAGTTATGTGACTCATTCCATCTACAAGTGGTTTCCATCATTTTAGAGTGTATTTCATACAATCCTAACCTCCACATTTCAAATTTTCTTTCATATAAGCCTAGTACACTAGTTTCAAAGTGGCTTTCATACAAGCCTAATCTCCATCTGTTAGAGTGGCCAAGAGTGGCCTAATTTCCAACATACATTAGACTATCCATGCCATCATTTTTAGATTAAAAATAATTCATAGGATTTAGGATCCATCTCATATGACACACATTTCATATCGATATTAGTTCGTATCTTAACTTTATGGGGAAATGATGGAGCCAAAGGACTAGCTAACCATTGTATTCTTGAGCCTCCTATTTAGAGGAATTGGACATAGAGTTCAAAAATTGATCAACACAAGTGTGATAACATATATTCACTTAGTGGGTGATGATGGATCAAAAGAGAAAACATTTAAATTATTGAACCACTCTTGAATAATTGAGCACTTAGCTCCATTCATGATATCACTCTTGGCACAACATACCCAACATATCTAGTATATCCAAAATCACAATAGGGTTTATATTGGTCTATATAACTAGTGAGATCTATTTATTCCTTTATCTTCCTCTTTATTTCTTACCTAGATTTTTACATTTTTATTTTATATATAATGTATCTAATAAGAATTGATCTACTCTTTATTTTTGTTGTAGATTCATACTTCACAGTGTGCTCTCTCTATGCACACCTAGTATCACATAGCTTCATGAGCTTCACCTTTGCAAGTAAGTTCAGGTAAGATTTTTATTTTTCCTTTATCCTAACATTTCAATTTTGTACATCACTAGAATAAAGGGGAGGAAAATGTAGCCATATAAAATGCAAACATTGGTAACTTGAATGTGGCTTGTGACACCCAACCCTTAGATCCCTCTTGTTTTCTCTCATGACCCTCATAAACATCATTTCATTGATTCCTAGTCATCTATAGGCATTTAAAAATTCATCCAAACTAAACTAGACCCATTTTTTCATGACTAATTCATCCCCGTAGGTCCCGTCAGCTTAGGATAATATCACTACACTTGGACTATAACACTGGTATCACTCATGTTTACTTTTGATGCTCTTATTGAAATGTATTTTTTGCCCAAATAATTAGTTTTTTCTGATTCCTCATCCTTATCCTTATCATCATAATGTAAGTACATTAAACCCATGACCAATATATCCCTATAAAATTCCATTCAAATATCATTTGGAAAGGATAGGCAAATATCACTAAGTAAGCAAAAATACAAACAAGACTACTCAAGTAATCTTTTATATTCTCTACATACAGCCAAACAATATATTTACTAGCTTATTCAAATCCTTACACAAATCCATAGCCACCTAAATTACATCTAATTTACCATTTTTCATATTCATACGCTTAATTTTACAAAACACATCAAGTGGGAGAACTAAATATGGCTTGATCCCTTTTTGGAGTATTGGTATGTAGGCAACATGCCTACACAAGGGGTGTGGATACATGTTTAGTGAATATTACATACACTAAATCCCCCTCATATTTATTAAAATTGGTTAAATCATAATGGAGTATAAGGTTTGAAGATAAAATCTATTATATAGGGAGATCTAAAGATTTCAAACTATTGAAACTTTATGGATAGGGTCACACTGACCTAGCGAACAAAACCTAAAAAGCTTAGATCCTTAGGACAACATCAAAAAATATGGAATACAATGATAATACCACTCATATCCACTTTTGGTTCTATTTTCCAATCATAAAATAAATTTTAGATCTTTGTTTATGATAGTGTCCCAATCCTACATAGTAAATCTTAGACCTTATCATAACTGTATCAGCTAGTTTCTAGCTATGTCTTATTTTCTCCATCTTATTACTATTTTTAGAAAGGTAAAAATTATAATATAATTTAAAAAAAATAGTATCTCAATAATTTAATATTTATTTACTAATTTTAATACTCATAACCTTTAACTAAATTAATAATAATACACCAATATTCCCAAAAAGGTTAAATCAGTTATGATGGTGTGAATTGACCCTTCTAGGATTAGTTATCACTCAACCAACTTTTTTACCAAAAGACACTTATAGGGTAGGTCATAGGGGTTATTATGAACCTTAAAAAAAAAAAACCCTTTTAAGTTTATTTTAAAAATATTTATGTAAATATAAGATATGATGGGTTTTGCTCATATCTTATGCTTTGATTTTTCATTTTCTATTTTCTAAAGGTGTTGATTTAACTATGTGTGAATATGTATTGGTTTTTTATCCATGTATTTATATTCAAAAATCAATTTCATTTCCATTGGTTTCATTTTAAATATTATTTATACCTATTTGTAATTATATTAATTTCAAATTGAAAAATGTATATTTAAAATTAGTTAATATTATTTATTGATGTGAAAAACTATGTCTTCTAGAGATTAGAGGGGTTAGATACAAAAAATGGTAGAGGGAAGACATTGAAAAATTAAAATAAATGATGATTCTATTATTCAAATTATAAATACACTAGTTTTCATCTATATTTATGGTTCTTAGAGTAATATACAGTCAAGTCACTAGACACTGAACATAGTCCAAAAGTTTGCCTTCGGGTTTTTGAGTTTTGAAGGTGCTAAAGAGGTCATCCAAACTTGAAATTTTGTATGAAAGGTCCACATGACCAGATTAAAATCCCCATATATTTTTTTTTCATGATAAAATATGGAATATATCATCTATTTTGTCTCATATGTAAACCACTTTCAAGCATGCATGAAGGCAAACAATGGTGAAAAAGTGACCAAATGGAGTGTTATTTGTCTTGGGAAAACAATAATAAACTTGGATATGATGTGTTAGGATGTATTGAGTGTGAAATATAATTAATTAAACCATAAATCATTATAGAGATAATTTATGATGACTTTGAAGGTTTTAGATGGTAAAGTTTCCACCAAAATAGGCTTGATTGACTCCATCAACATGTAAAGCAAGATCCTCTAAAGGATCCTAAAATATTATTGTATCATGAAGACCTTATTTCATGTTTAGTTTCATGATAACTGGGAGTGTTCATGAATTTTAAATGAATAATCAGTTCTTGTACTTGCTAGAGCTAGTTATGAGGGCATTGATGACTAGCTTCCATGCTAGTCTCCTCCTCCTTCCTCATTGACTAATTATAGATTCAATTTCTAAATAATAGATAAAATTATGATATTTTAATACCTATTATATGGAAATATTTGTACTAAAACACCTATTTGATGCAATAAAAACAAAATTCCTCCATTTTCAAGTTGAATTAAAGTGTGTTCTATGATTTAATTGATGTGGTTAAATGAATGTCTAATTTCCTTTACCTCTATCTAAATTTTATCACCTTCATGAAGTGGTTTCTATTTATCACAAATCATTATAAGTACCAAAAATAGTTTTTGATTGGTTTGGAAGTGGAAATGATCTAAATCTACCCTCCCATGCTTGATTGATAGCTAGTTAATATTTTCTTTCAAAATACTTATGTGAAAGTTGATCAAAAAGTGAGTGAAGTGATATTTGTAGGTTTGAAAGTGTGTTATGTGAAACTTTAAGTATCCAAAAAATTGGTGCATCACCTACTTTTACATTTTTTTATGAGTCTTCTACCAATTTTGCTCCCTTTTCCAAGCATAGAATTAGTGTTAGGTGAAAGATCTAAGGGAACTAGACTGTTATGCTTATTTTTCATATCCCCTCAATTTTTCCTAAATAAAATACCTTTTATACCATAAAGATTAATCAATCATTAGATTTAAAACTATGTCAAGGACCTGATCAATTAGTAGTATGTCTAGGTGCATATTTTTAATTATGAATTGATGATGATTCATTGATGAATTCATGTTTAATTTTTGAGTGGTTTCAAAAAACATAGTGGATAAATGAATAAAATGCACATATATATTTATCATTGTGAATATTTATGATCAATTATTTTATTTTTCAATAATGATTAGGTTATGAGGAAGTATTTTAGTTTAGAATGGTTTTAATATTTTCAAATATCTACTTGATTTCAATGAATACGAATGATCATAATATCTTCTAGATTATTCTTTTAGTTTGGTAGATTGAGTAGTCTATTTTGGGCATTTGGTATACATGGATTATGTGATACTTGGTTGAAATAGATACTATGAGTATATAGACAATTCATTCATAATTATTACAAAAAACACTATATTCATGATCAGGTGTATCATTTCATTTGTTATCAGTTGGAAAATGAAACTCAATTGGGTAGATTTTAGTTATAAGGAAGACCATTTTTAAGTAATACATCTCAATTTAGAAAAAAATGTGATTTTTTTATTATGTTTTTTTTATATCTCACTTTCATTTCTTTGATATAATGGACCTTTGAAGTTGTTCACATATTGAGGTTGATTTAAAACTTAGATCATTCAATTGTAAGGATATAAAGGTGTCTTAAAAATATTAAGTGTTTAATTTTTTATCCTATTTTTCTAAGTTCGTAATTAAAAAATATTTCCTAAGCCAAGGTTCTAAAGGTAATATAATGCTTTCAAAAAAACACCTTAACTTAGGATTATTTTGTTTCTCCCAAAATCTATTACTCATTTTTTTGGGACAACATTTGAACTATTTTGTTCTTCATCCAGTAGAACTACAGACTGTACAGGCTAATTTCTATGGACTCTGTAGGCTTGTTTCTATAGACTCTATAGGCTTGTTTCTATCGACTATGCGGGCTTATTTCTATGGACTCTATAGGAAAGAAACAAGTTCATAACACTTATGCAATTTCAAGGTTCATTCAACACTGAGGTTAAACCAAAAGGTTCATCAGCAAGCTTCAAACAAAGGATTGAACCATTGAACCATTGAACCCCACTTCTAATAGGTTCAAAGTTTCAATGGGTTTAAAAGTTCAACAACGTCAGCAAGCTTAAAGAGTCAAGTGCTTCAGCAAAAGTTCAAAGTTCAACCACTTCAGCAAGTTTAATGGCTTGAAAAGACTTAGAAGAAAAGAAGGCTTTGAAGAGTAAAGAATGAACAATTGAACATTGAACCAAAATGCTTTAATGGGTTCAAAGGTTCAATGCGTTTAATAAGTTTAAAAGACTTAACTGAAAGAAAGCTTCAAAGAAAATATTGAACCATTGAACCATTAAACCAAAGTTAGTTCAATCAGTCAATTTAATTGAATGGTTAAAAGGAGTCCCCCAAATCCCAAAGGGCAAGTGACCTTGTGGAGGTCAATGAACAAAAGGAAAGTGCCCTTGTGGAGGGCAGCGAACAAAAGCAAACAAAGAGATACCCTTCAGAAAGATTTTCCACAATAAAATTTTACAAGGTAAATCCTTCAGACAAAATGTCTAAAGGAATTCCTTTAGACATTTTGTCTGAAGGAATGGTCAATTCCTTTAGACATTTTGTTCGAAGGAACAATCAAAATCTCAATAGAAAGCGGCTAAGGCAAGGGAATATTTCCTTTAGACAAAATGTCCAAAGGAATTCTTTTAAACATTTTGTCTGAAGGAATTAAAGAATAAAGATCACCTGAAAGACCACTCGAAGGACCCTGAAGGGTAGGTACCATTGTGGGGGGCTCTCGGTGACAAAGAAATGGACCTTTCTCAAGGCCTAAAGGGACACCTTCCCTTTTATGTGTTCTAATGACATAAGGCCAAATGAATTTCAAAGCTCAAGGGACTTAGAGAAAACAAAGGTTTCTAAAGAAGAGGATGAACTGTTGAACCTTGAACCAAAATGGTTCAATGGGTTCAATGGGTTCAATGATTCAATGAAAGCTCTGAGCAAAGGAAAGAAGTGAATGAAACAGAGAAGTGATGGAACCAAGGAGCCAAGAAGGCCACCTGAATCATTGAAATATTGAACCAATGACATCCCTATGGATGTTAATTCAAGACAACGAAATATCCATTGATTTTTAAATGTGGTGAGGAACCTGAAAATAAACTCAGCAACCAACTGAAGAGGAAGCTAAAAGGCCAACAAAAATGGAAAAGATAGCTTGAGAGCTCAAATTGTAATAGGAAAGAGGAAAAGACTGGAAATATCTATGTAGGATTTATTCCAGTAGGTGGAACCGTCCACCAACTAGATATTTGAGCTTGCAAACATTAAAGGTACAATGTATTTTTCTCCCTTGGAGTAAAGGTAAAGTGGATAGCTACATAAATATTTGGTGAAAGACTAGATAACTCATGTTGAGGAGAAGACATTTGAGATGAATTGACATGACATAGTTAAGGTAACTACCCTATTCCAGCATTGCCCCTTGACAAAACTAAAAACGCATTCAAGGAGTTGAATGCAACATGGGCCATTCCATGGAACAAAATGCCAAGCATTTCTTGGCTACTATATATTTTAATATCATATTTTATGCAAAGGAGATCTTTTTGGTTATAGAAGCAAAACTCTACCAAAATTGTGAGGTGATCACTGAGACTTTGAGCTCAGATTATTAATCATATTTCTTTGTTTGAATGAGAAAGCAAGTTACTTTCAGACTTTGTGCTATAATATATTGTGTCATTTAGGATATTGTTCTTATGTATGTTTCTTGAATGAGTTCTTGTCCATTTTAATGAAATAATCAGAACTAGTGGAAGTAATTAGGAAGGTGTCCTGAAGCCAACTATGGAAAGACTTTGTGTTGCCACAACTGTATTTAGTGTGTCTGTTTTTAGTTTATTTCTATGTAAAGGATCTTGGGATAAATTTGTGCCCCCATTATTCTTCATATTTCACTCTTAGGTAGTTGAGGTGGAGACTTTGTGCTACACCTCATTTTGTTGGTTACTATGCTCCCTGTTACTAGTTACTTGTTACCTGTCAAAAAGAACTCCTATTGTCTGCTACAAGACCACTTCTGAAAGAAGAGAAGTGCCTTCAGTGTTCTCACCTAGATTTATCCTTTGTTTGTGAACTTCATCTCTAAAAAAAGAAAGATGGATGGTGTTATCCTACCTTTGAGTGTTATTTTTAGCTTATTTATAGTGTGTGTGTATATATATATATCACTCTCATATTTATAGGGAACCTCCCCTTGATGAGAGGAAAGATCACTGCCAGCTTCACTCCAACAATTTTTTGGTGACTCCATTGGGGACACAACAATTTTGCATAATTTGAAGCCTCAAGCTTCAGATTGAAGCATCACTTGTGTCTTATCTATTATCATTATATCCTTATCCATTTCCATTATATACTCTGAGCTATGAACTAGAACTGTTGGGGATCAAATGTTTCAATTTTAAAAGTCAATTCTTTGGTATCTCCATGCCAATTGGAAAGAACAAGCAGTTTGGAGCCTCAAGCTCTAAGATAAAGTAGGGCCAGTTCTTTTCCATTTTTATTCTAAAATTTGGTAGCTCTACACTATACAAGAAGCTATAAATATCAAGGTTTTGTTGACCCTATTTTTGATGTAGTGCAGCAAAGCAATTTTGATTTGTTTCCTCCACAACCTCACCTTTAACAAACTAGGAGTCTTCCTCCTACCAACACCAAGTCACCAATACAAGGTAGAGCTTCTTTTTCCTCTACTAGCAGAGCTTTACCCATACATACCCCACCAAGATTTGTTATCCCCCCTTTCCATAGCCATATAATGGTAGTTCAAGGCCCATGGGGTAACTATTTTGTCCCACTCAATTTAACCCCACCTCTACATGAGATACCATGTAGTTTAAGGAAGAATTTCCTCAAATTATTTGGTGATGGGAGAGTTCATCCTGATGAACACGTTATAGCTTGTAGCATATCCTATGGTGTGATAGGTGTAGAGTATGAGGACATAGCAATCCAGTTATTTGTGGAAACATTACAAGGTCCTACTACAGACTGGTTCTATCATCTATTGGCCCAGAATGTGATTGACTAGAACATGCTCAAAGTTAAGTTTGAATCAAGGTTTAAGCTTGCAAAATATGTGCATGCCCTACTAGCTTAGCTCACACAAATAAATAAATAACCTCATGAACCGATGAGGGACTTCATTGCCAAATTTGACAAGCTAAGGAATAAGATTCCTATAATTTCTTAGCCAACACCTAAGAACCTTAAATGTTTCTTCATCAACTCATAGCTACCTGAAGTGAGTTTTATATTGAGACGTGATAGCCACATAGACCTTGTTACTGCTCAAGATTTGGCCACTAAGGTAGAAGATGATTTCATCTTGGTAGGGAAGATAAGGAGAGATCCTAATAGAGGTAAATCTTCTTCATCTTCTGAATATTCATCTATAAACACCACTGATCCAATGGTGCAAAAATTGGCAAATGAGTTGCTAGCTCTTAGAAAGAAAATGGCACAAGGGATGTCATCTACCCCTTCATATAGAGATATACGAAGGAGGACATTCCCAAATCAGTCATACCAAGGCAATGCTGCTAGGAATCAAGGGCAGGTACATCATCTTCCTCTCACTCAGGGAAAATTGGCCATTGAAGCACCTCTAGCCAATTCAATAGTTGGATATCTTAAAGTAGAATCTGATTTCTCCTTCCAGCCTGAGTTGAACCCAGAAGATGATGCTAATCTCTTCACAGAGGGAGAAGAAGAATTAGCTGGCAACTCCAACATTAGTTTCCTAAATTACTAGGATGAACCCACAAGTGAAGGTAAAGTAGTTGATGGATCTTATGTTATTTTGACCCAATCCAAGAATAAATTAGCCCAACAAGATAATAAATAAATAATAGAGGAGCGAGCTCAACCTGTAATTTCAATTTCCAAATGAAGAACTTCTCTGCCTTTCTAGCCAAAGGACCCAGTGATTGCTAAAAAAGTAAGTATCCCAAACATTTATGCACCTTCAACTTCAATCTCACAAACTAGTTCTCGCCCCTATAAACCAAAAGGATGAACTATCTTTCCCTATTCCTAATTCATTTCAGACATTTGACATCATCAACCATGTCAAGAAAACTAAAATTCAAATGTCTAAATTTGAATTCCTATAATCCAACCCTGAGTAGTTGGATAAATTAGTGGAATTTGTGAAGATCTAAACCATCCATGGAAGACCAGCTATTCCAAAGGTGACTCCCAAATCCACCTAAAATAACCTTATCATTACTCCTCCTACTATTCCCAAAAGGATGGAACCATTTTATGGCTCCCTATTGATAAATGGACACTAGTTAAATAATTACATCATAGACTTAGGTGCATCTGACAATGTTATGCTTGCCAAAGTAGCTGAATCTGTTGGTCTCACAATGACCAAGACATTTGGGAGATGTTTTTCCATGGAGAATAAACAAGTGCCACTGCTAGGAAAAATCAAGGACACCCAATTTGCATTTGTATCCTTTATAGGAAAAAGAATTAAGATGACAGTCCTGGTGGCTGACATCCCTACCTCCTACGACATTCTTCTTAGGAAAATTTTTTGCAATGATGTTGGTGGAGATTTAAACATGGACCTTTCTGAGGTGAGGATCCCTGTCAAAGGCATCAAGTAGAGATTACTTCCTAAGAAGGAAGCAAAATATGTTGTCACCCAAACCTCATTACTTGAAGCTCAAATTTTGATTGAGTCTTCAGGTAGGGATAATTATTTTTTATCTACTTAAGATGTTCTTGTCACATCAGATAAAAATATTATAGGTGGTGATCCAAAAATTGATTCAAATAAGATATCAGAAGAATTGGTAGGGCACAATATAGATGAAAAATTTTCTTCCCTCTCTAATAAATAAAAATCTGATAGAAAATCAATTTCTGATAATGTTTGGATCCTAGAATTTGATGTTAGTGACTCTTCTACTAGTGTTGGAGCTGGGATTGTTCTAATATCTCCTCAAGGAGATATTTTTCCTAATTCATACAATTTTTAGTTTAGCAACACCAATAAAACTACCGAGTATGAATATCTATTACTTGGGTTGAAGGCAGCTCAAGATAGAGGTGTTAAACTCCTTCATGCTAAAGGAGATGTTAAACTGATGGTTTGTCAGGTGAAGAACCTATGTCAAAGAAAGAATAAAATATTGTGCCATTGACACAATTTGGTATGGGACTGTATTGAAAGTGTTGATGCTTTAAATATATCTGTATTGCCTAGAGAGCTTCATAGCCATGCAGGTTCATTGGCTATCTCTACGACCCTCTTGTTCCCTCACAAACACTTTGAAGATTAGAAGTACATTGTCAATCTAGTCTTTCAACCAAGTGTGCCTGGCAATGCCAATCATTGGTAGGTGTTTGATGCTAACAATCAAATCATGTGCTAGACTGAACCAAAAGAATATCAAATTATGGTAGTGGGCCATACTTCTACGCACCAAAGTCAAGAAAATAAACTCTTCTGCAAGAAGAGAGAACCAAAAGGAGTGCAAAAAAAATTTGATTCCTGGTGTAGAGGTCCATTCGCCAATCATCACTTCTAGGGAGAAAATGGTTTCTTGTTGATATATCAAGACAAAACACCATTTTCACTGTCCCACAGTGGGCAGCATCTAAAGCACTTTAATTCTTGAAGTATCAGATAAGATCATCTATACATATGTATATTTGTATAGTCTTTAGTTCTATTTTGTGATTTTCATTTTAATTTTTGGCACCTTTCTTTTTGGTTAGCATGACTCCATAGCCTAATGGCATACTTAAAGGCACTAGAAATTCTAGTTTCTACTCCCTTCATTTGTTTTTTATAATCAATGGAAGTTCCTCAGCTGGAGCCAACTGTTATTCTCAAAATTTGTTACTCATTTTTTTGGGACAACATTTAAACTATTTTGTTCTTCATCTAGCAAAACTATAGACTCTGTAGGCTAATTTCTGAGGACTCTACAAGCTTATTTGTATGGACTCTACAGGCTTGTTTTTATAGACTCTATGGGCTGATTTCTATAGAATTTGCAAGAAAGAAACAAGTTCCCAACACTTAGGCAATTTTAAGGTTGGTTCAACACTGAAGTTCAACCAAAAAGTTCATTAAAAAGCTTCAAACAAAGGATTGAACCATTAAACCATTGAACTCAGCTTCCAACAGGTTCAAAAGTTCAACGATGTTGGTAAGCTTAAAGAGTCAAGCACTTCGGCAAAAGTTCAAAGTTCAACCACTTTGGCAAGTTTAACAGCTTCAAAAGACTTAGAAGAAAATAAGGCTTTGAAGAGTAAAGAATGAACCATTGAACCTTGAACCAAAATGGTTCAATGGGTTCAAAGGTTCAACGAGTTCAATAAGTTCAAAAGACTTAACTAAAATAAATTTTAAAACATAAGATTAAACCATTAAAACATTGATCCAAAGTTGGTTCAATCAGTTAGTTCAATCGAACGGTTTAAAGAAGTCCCCCAAAGACCAACGGGCAAGTACCCTTGTAGAGGGCAATGAACAAAAGTCAAGTGCCCTTGCAGAGGGCAGTGAACAAAAGTAGACAAAGAGATACCCTTTGAAAAGATTTTCTATGGCAAAATTCTATAAGGAAAATCATTCAGACAAAATGTCTAAAGGAACGATCAAAAGCCCGATAGAAAGTGGCTAAGACAAGGGAAGGTTTCCTTCAGACAAAATGTCTGAAGAAATTCCTTCGAACATTTTATCTAAAGGAATTGAAGAAGAAATACTGCTCGAAAGACCATCGAAAGGACCCAAAAGGGTAGGTACCCTTGTAGGGGGCTCTCAGTGACCAGGAAATGGACCTTTCTCAAGGCCTAAAGGGACACCTTACCTTCTGGGTGTTCCAATGACATAAGGCCAAAGGAATTTCAAAGCTTGAGGGACTTAGAGAAAACAAAGGTTTAAAATCAAGAGGATGAACCATTGAACCTTGAACCAAAATGGTTCAATGGGTTCAACAGTTCAATGAAAGTTCTAAGTAAAGGAAAGAAGTGAATGAACCAAACAAGCAACATAACCAAGGAGCTGAGAAGGATACCCAAACTATTGAAACAGTGAACCAATGATGTCCCCATGGATGTCGAATTCAAGACAATGAAATATCTATTAATTTTCAAATGTGGTGAGGAACCTGAAAACAAACTTAGTGACTAGCTGAAGAGGGAGCTGAAAGGCTAGCAGAAAAGGGAAAAGATAACCTGAGAGCTCAAATTACAATAGGAAAGAGGGAAATACCAAAAATATCTATGTAGGAGTTATTTCGGTAGGTGGAACATTCCATCAAGTAGATATTTGAACTTGTAAACATTAAAGGTGTGGCCTATTTTTCTCCCTTGGAGTAAAGGTGAAGTGGACAGCTGCATAGATATTTGGTAAAAGACTAGACAACTCATGCTGAGGAGAAGACATTTGAGATGAATTGACATGCCACAGTTAAGGCAACCACCCTGTTCCAGCATGGCCCCTTCACAAAACTAAAAATGCATTCAATGCATTGAATACAAGATGGGCCATTCCATGGAACAAATTTCCAACCCTTTCTTGGATACTATATATTGTAATCTCCTATTTTATGCAAAGGAGATATTTTTGGTTATAGGAGCAAAACTTTGCCAAAATTGTTAGGTGATCACTGAGAGTTTGAGCTCAGATTTTTAATTAGATTTCTTTGTTTGAATGAGAAAGCAAGTTTCTTTTAGAATTTGTGTTTTAATAGCTTGTGTCATTTAGGAGATTATTCTTATGTCTATTTCTTGAATGAGTTCTTGTCCATTTTAATGAAATAAGTAGAACTAGTGGAAGTAATTAGGAAGGTGTCCTAAATCCAACTGTGGAGAGACTCTGTGCTGCCACAAATATCTGTAGTGTTTGTGTTTTTAGTTTATTTCTATGTAAAGGATCTTGGGAAGACTTTTTTCCCCTATTATTCTTCATATTTCACTCTTGGGTAGTTGAGGTGGAGAATTTATGCTACACCTCATTCTGCTAGTTACTACGCCCCTATTACTAGTTACTTGTTACCTATCAGAAAGAACTCCTAATGTTTGTTGAAAGACCATTTTTGAAAGAAGAGAAGTGCCTTTAGTGTTCTCACCTAGATTTATCTTTTGTTTTTGAACATCATCTCTAAAAAAAGAGAGATGGATGGTGTTATCCTAACCCTGAGTGTTATTTTTTGCATATATATATATATATATAGTATATAGCCACTCATATTTACAGGGAACCTCCCCTTGATGAGAGGAGAGATTTTCCCCTTTTGATGTGGTAAATTTACATATATGGTTGACTGATCTCCTTTGCTATGGTTGAAACAACCTATTTTTCTCATCAATTAGCTAGTGAGAAAATATTCACCCAATAGTTTTTTGGCAACTCCACTAGGGAAGAATGAGTAGTTTTAGTTCTTTTCCTTATCCATTTGCTCCACTGGGGAAGAATGACCAATTTCAATTCTTTTCCTTATCTATTTACTCTGTTATGGATCAATGAGCATTTATAGTCATTTTCCAGTCTATTCAAATCAAAGTATTTCATATCACTGGGGAACAACATGAAGTAGGAAAGAACTCTGCCAACTTCATGCCAATAGTTTTTTGGTGACTCCACTGGGGACACAACAATTTTTCACAATTTGAATCCTCAAGATTTAGATTAAAGCATCACTTGTTTCTTATCCATTATCATTATAGCCTTATCCATTTACATTATATACTCTGAGTTGTGGACTAGAGCCATTAGGGATCAAACATTTCACTTTTATAAGTCAATTCTCTGGTAGCTCCATGCCAACTAGAAAGAATGAGCAGTTTGGAGCCTCAAACTCCAAGTTGAAGCAGGGCTGGTTCTTTTCCATTTTTATTCTATAATCTAGAAGCTCCACACTATACAAGAAGCCAAAAATTTCAAGGTCTGTTTGACCCTATTTTTGAGTTGGTGCAACAGAGCAATTTTGATTTGTTTCCTCCACAAACTCAACTTTAATGAACTAGGAGTCTTCCTCCTATGAACACTAGGTCACCAATACAAGGTAGAGCTTCTTTTTCCTCTACTATCAGAGCTTTGCCTGTACATACTCCACCAAGATTTGTTATCCCCCCTTTCCATAGCCATATAATGGTAGTTAAAGGCCCTTGGGGTAACTCTTTTAGTTCACTCAATTTAACCCCACCTCTACATGAGCTACCACGTAATTCAAGGAAGAATTTCCCCAAATTCTTGGGTGATGGGAGAGTTCATCTTGATGAACACATTTCAGCTTTTAGCATAGCCTACAGTGCGATAGGCATAGAGTATGAAGATGTAGTAGTTAATCTATTTGTGGAAACATTGCAAGGTGCTGTTGTATACTAGTTCTATCATCTATAGGACCAGACTGTGACTGATTGGAACATGCTCAAAGCTAATATTAAATAAAGGTTCAAGCTTGCAAAAGATGTGCATGCCTTGCTAGCTTAGATCACACAAATAAAGAAATAACCTCATGAACTGATGAGGGAATTCATTTCGAAATTTGACAAGCTGAGGAATAGGATTCATGCAATTTCTTAGCCAACACCTGAGAACCTTAAATGTTTCTTCATCAACTCATATTTTCCTAAAGTGAGTTTTCTACTGAGCTGTGCTGGCCACATAGGCCTTGCTGCTACTTAGGATTTGGCCATTAAGGTAGAAGATGATCTCATCTTGGCAGGGAAGATAAGGAGAGATCCTAATAGAGGTAAATCTTCTTCATCTTCTGAATATTCATCTATAGGCACCACTGATCCAATGGTACAAAAACTATAAAATGAGTTGTTATCTCTTAGAAAGTAAATGGTGTAAGGGATGACAACTATCCCTTCGTACAGAGATATACCAAGGAGTACATTCCCCAATTAGTCATACCAAGGAAATGCTGCTAGGAATCAAGGGTAGCCAAATCATCTTCCTCTCACTCAGAAAAAATTGGTCATTGAAGCACCTCTAACCAATTCAACAATTAGATATCTTCAAGCAAAATCTAATTTCTCCTTCTAGTTTGAGTTGAATCCAAAATATGACGCTAATCTCTTCATAGAGGGAGAAGAAGAATTAGCTGGTGACTCCAACATTGGTTTCCTGAATTACCAAGATGAACCTAGAAGTGAAGGTAAAGTACTTGATAGATCATAGGCTATTTTCACCCAGTCCAAGGATCAATCAGCCTAGTAAGATGATAAATAAAAAATAGGGGAGTGAGCTCATCCTATAATTTCAATTTCCAAATGAGAAATTTTCTACCTTTCTAGCCAAAGGACTTTGTGATTGATAAAAAAGCAAGTACCCCAAACATTTTTTCACCTTCAACTTCAATCTCGCAAACTAGTTCTCCCCCTAGAAACCAAAAGGATGAACTACCTTTCCCAATTCCTAGTTCATTTCAAACATTTAACATAGTTGACCATGTCAAGAAAACTAAAATTGAAATGTCTAAATTTGAATTCCTGCAATCGAACCCTGAGTAGTTGCATAAATTAGTGGAATGTGTGAAAAACCAAACCATCCCTGCAAGACCAATTGTTCCAAAGGTGACTCCCACATCCACCTAGAATAACCTTGTCATTAATCCTATTAATTTTCTTAGAAGGATGGAACCATTTTATGTCTCCCTACTGATAAATGGACACCAGCTGAATAATTGCATCATAGACTTAGGTGCATCTGACAATTTCATGCCTACCAAAGTAGCTGAATCCCTTGGTCTCACACTGACGAAGACATTTAGGAGATGTTTCTCCATGGATAATAAATAAGTGCCACTACTGGGACAAATCAAGGATGCCTAGTTTACATTTTTAGCCTTTTCAAGAAAAAGAATTAAGATGACAGTCTTGGTGGCTGATGTCCCAGCCTCCTACGACATTATTCTTAGGCAAAATTTTTACAAGGATATTGGTGGAGAATTGAGCATGGACCTATCTGAGGTGAGGATCCCTGTTAAAGGAATCATGTAGAGATTGCTTTCTGAGAAGGAAGAAAAATATGTTGTCACCCAAACATCAGTACCTGAAGCTCAAATTTTGGTTAAGTCTTCAGGTAGGGTTAATTATTTTCTATCTACTAAAGACATTCCTATCATAGAAGATGAAAATCTTGTAGGTGGTGATCCAAAAATTGATTCAAATAATACATTAGAAGAATTCATAGGGCACAGTACAGATGAAAAAGTATCTTCCCTCTCTAATGAATAAAAATATGATAGAAGATCAATTTTTTATGATGTTTGGATCTTAAAATTTGATGGCAGTAACTCTTCTATCGGTGTTGGAGCTGGGATTATTCTCATATCTCCTTAAGGAGATATTTTTTCTTCTTCATACAAGTTGTAGTTTAGTAACACCAACAACACTATCGAGTATGAATATTTGTTACTCAAGTTGAAGGCAGCTCAAGACATAGGTGTTAAACTCCTTCATGCTAAAGGAGATGCTGAACTGATGATTTGTCAAGTGAGGAACCTGTGTTAAACCAAGAATAAAATATTGTACCATTACCATAATTTGGTATGGGATTGTATTGAAAGTTTTGATGCTTTCAATATATCTATAGTGCCTAGAGAGCTTCATAGCCATGTAGGTTCATTGGCTATCTCTACGACCCTCTTGGTCTCTCACAAACACTTTGAAGAGTAGTATACTATCAAGCTAGTCTTTCAACCTAGTGTGCCTGACAATGCCAATCATTGGTAGGTGTTTTATGTTGACAATAAAATCATGTGCTGGACTAAACCAAAAGAATAGCAAATTATGGTATTGGACCATACTGATGCATGCTAAAGTCAGGAAAAGAAACTCTTCTACAAGAAGAGAGAACCAAAAGGAGTGCAAAAAAAATTTGATTCCTAGTGTAGAGGTCCATTTGCCAATCATCGCTTTTGTGAAGAAAATGGTTTCTTGTTGATATATCAAGATAGAATGCCATTTTCACTATCTCACAGTGGGTGGCATCTAAATTACTTCAATTCTTGAAGTATCAGATAAGATCATCTATACATATGTATATTTGTATAGTCTTTAGTTCTATTTTATTATTTTCATTTTCATTTTTGGCACTTTTATTTTTAATTATCATGACTCCATAGCCCAATGGCATACTTAAAGGCACTGAAGATTCTAGTTTCTACTCCCTTTAATTGTTTTTTACAATCAATGAAAGTTCCCCAACTGGATCCAACTGTTGTTCCCAAAATCTATTACTCATTTTCTTGGGAAAACATTTGAACTATTTTGTTCTTTATCTAGTAGAACTATGGAGTCTAAAGGCTAATTTATATAAACTTTTTAGGCTTCTTTCTATAGACTCTGCAGGCTTGTTTCTATGGACTCTGCAGGAAAGAAACAAGTTCCCAACACTTAGGCAATTTCAAGGTTGGTTCAACACCAAGGTTCAACCAAAAGGTTCATTAACAAGCTTCAAACAAAGGATTGAACCATTGAACCCCGATTCTAACAGGTTCAAAGGTCCAATGGGTTCAAAAGTTCAACAACATCAGCAAGCTTAAAGAGTTAAGTGCTTCAGGAAAAGTTTAAAGTTCAACCACTTATGCAAGTTTAATGGCTTCAAAAGACTTAGAAGAAAAGAAAGCTTCAAAGAGTAAAGAATGAACCAAACCAAGGGCTTAAGTGGAAAATCCATGGAAATTATTGAATATATATTAATGGTAAATTCATTTCTAATGTCTTCATCATATAGTGACATCATCATTAGGTAGCATCCATAAGCCATAAGTGGACCAAATATGTAGTTTAAGCCCTCCCATGCCTCATTAATGCCCCATTATTCCAAATATTAATAGGGATATTTATGGATTGAGACTCTAAAATTGAATTGATTCATGGACACACATACTGATCTCAAGATGGATGGTCATGGTTTATTCTGATCATTTCCAAAAATCTATAAATATAAGGGTTCTCCCCCATTATTTTAAGCTATTTTTGTGTAATGTTATTTTGAAGAATTTGAAATAAAATATATTAAAATATTGGTAAACATTGATAAAATTCATGATCCTAATTCATTGGTGCATTAATATATGTTGGAGGATCAGGACACTCATCATTGACAAAGAATTGGAGCACCAAATCAGGAGAAATAATATTTTTGAGCTACTCTTAGAGGAGGGATGATCTTGGGAAGGTTTTATGGTTACATTAATTATTTAAATATCTCTTATATTTCATTTTAAAATCCCCATGAGGGATTTATATTATTATGTTATGTCATTTATGCTTATTCTGAGTTTTCACTACTAATGCATGGACTAACTTACTTTGGATTCATACTCTATAATAAAGACCAACTTAAGACATTTCATGAGCTATTATACATATCTTGAATAGAGCATACACTCGACATGGGATCTATAAGGGTGATACTATGACTACCATGATAATTCTTGAGAGAGGTATACCACTTAAACATGTTGCATCTAACTTGATGACAAGTGATCCCATTTTAAAATGACCTAACACTTCAAGAGACACACGAAGGTTACGAAGGCATGATATCAAGTTTTCATAGGCATAGGTTGACCCTTTACAATCCCAAGGGTATAAATACATCAACATCATTAGCTAATTTGAAGGTGTTACCTACCTTCTAGTTAAGAGGACCCAATGATTCTTACATAATAGTCATGGTTAAGATGAGAGACCTCTCTAACTAGGATGACACGATGATAAATACCTTGAAAACCTTGAGGACTGTAACAAATATAAAATACACACAATAAGACACAAAATAAATTAATAAGGACACATAATATTATTAACAAAGAACATAATCAATAAACAAAACAATAAGTAATAAGAACACAACCAAAATAAAAAATTAACAAACCATGTGTCACAACACTTAGAAGAAGGAAACCTAAAATAATATGTACAAAGTTAGTATGTGACTTATAATAAAAATAATTAGAGAACACAAAATTGATATGGATGGGGAGTTCCTCAAAATTTACCCTTGAAAATTAGAAATAATTATGCTCTTTATAGCTGGTAATAATGTATGGTCTACTCCATAGACTACCAAACTTTGAGTGATTAGCTAGTTTAGCTTTATCTTCATCCCACTTGAGCACAATATCATATTATTGGAATGTTTTTGACTAATATATCTTTTTAAATGACATTATAACCTAATATTTAATATACCACATGACATGCATAACATCATCTCTTATCTATTCTATCTCCCTTAATTCATTTATCCTTACCTTTATGGCATCATTATTGATTAGCTTAAGTTGATGTGTGAGCTCTGAGGCTGGTAGTTAATGTGATATTCAAAACCTTGCCTCCTTGAAATAGATAAGAAGGTATGGTTAATGATAAATATTCCTCTTGGTAGTGATCCTATTTACCCAAAAGTCTATCCTTAGCTTGGTATGTTGCTCCCTCTGATTATCCTCCATAGTTCTCCTTATGATTGTAAATAGATTCTTTTTTATGGACTTTGAAATTTAATTTACCTATGGATATTATTTGGAGGAAGTAATAAGGTATATTCCATGGTTAATACCCCATTTAATCACTCTATCACTATTGAAAACTAGTGTACTGTCTGATATAATGGTGGAAGGGATCCCAAATCTAGTTACTAGGTTGTTATATAACTCCAAAATAGATTTCTCATTTTCTTCCTTATTTTATAATGCCCCCCTACCCACCTAGTAAATTAGTATACATCATTCAATAACCAATTTTTCTTTCACTAGATGGAGTGTAAATCATACCTACAAAGTCTAGGCCCCATTGCATTAAGGGCTACTCCACTTGGATAGCTTTAAGGGGCAAGGAAGCTATTCTTTGCTTCCCTATGAACATGACACACTTTTTTCACCTCCTAACCCAATCATGGGATTCCTTTAACAAAGTTATCCAAAATTATCCTTCTATTATGATCCTTGTTGTTTTAGTCTTGGTTGTAAAGTGCCCTCCTCCAGGCCCATCAAGAAACTAGTCGAGGATCTTATCAACTTGGTTAGTTTCTACTCACCTCAAGAGCATGCCATTAATATAAATTTTTAAAATAAATAAATCAATAAAGACATAATTAATTGATTGAATCATGTATTACCTTCTTATTTTCCTATCTAGCCTTATATGATATTCTCCTATTTGAAGGAATCTCACCATGCCTTGAGTCCAACGGGAAGGAGATGTAGGTCCAACTACTTAGTGATCAATTTGCATTGCCAAAAACACTTGTTTTTCCTCCTTCACATCTACTTCTAAGTTTTTACACAATCTTTTAACCCTTTACTAACTTTGTGAGATTTAATTATATGTAATATTTTATACACTTGGTCACCCAACCTACTATTTTTTTACTCAAGTCTTGGTTAGGAATGAAGTCATTGATGCTAGGGTGAACCACCATGACATAGATATTTTTATTGGACAACATATGTATGACTTTTTTGAGGCCTCTCATGATTAAAAGTACATACTTTTCAACAAAGGTATATGTCTCATCATAGATCTCCAATGATTTACTAAAGAAGGCTATGGGGTGCTCAAGACCCTCACTATTTTGTTGCATAATCATGGTAGACATAATATCATTGGTTGAAAAGGAATAAAAGAGGAAGTCTTTTAGAAATCAGGGTTGAGGAGGGTGGGTGCTTGGGTAATGACATGTTTTATGGCTTTAAATATTCTTTTCCCTTATTTAGTCCATGTAAAATCCTTATGTTTCTTGAGCATTAAGGTTAGAGGCCTTACCAACTTTATGAACCTAGGGATAAACATCCTAATGAAGTTAAGATTTCCTAAGAAACTCTAAAATCCTTTCTTGTGTTTAGGCAGTGATAGAGTAGGGATTTAACTTATCCTCTTAGGGTCTATATAAAGGCATTATTTTGACACAATGTGGCCTAGAAGTCTACCCTCATGGATAGAAAAAATACATTATTTAGAATTTAATGAGACCCCATACTATTTTCACCTATCAAATATCAGCCTTAAGTGTTTGAAGTGATCTTTGGAATCCTTATAAAATACTATGATGTCATCAAGGTGTATGAGAATCATCTCATTGATGATTTCTTGGAAGGCTACATCTATTACCCTTTGGAAGTTGACCCCTACATTGAACAACCCAAAGGGCATATTTTGGTAAGCACAAGTAGAAAAATTGGTTATGAAGGAAATATTGTGTTGGTATTCCTCCTTTAGTAACACTTTATTTTACCCTAATTATCCATCAATCAAGGAGAAATGCTATGAACTAATAACCTTATGGAGAATCTAATCCATGGATGGCAAGGGGTAGTGATCTCTTAATGACACCTTGTTGAGATCCTTGAAGTCTATACATAAACTTATGTCCCCATTATTATTCCTTATAATCACAATATTATCCACCCATGAAGAGTGTTTGATAGGGAAGATGATGTTGCAATCAGTGAGCTTGGTCAACTCTCTCTTCATGAGAAGTTCAATTTTGGGGTTGATTGGTCTTTGATTTTGTCTCATAGGCTTAACACTTGGATCCAATTTTATAGTATGTTAGGCAAAACTAGGGTCAAAACCCTTAAAATAATTTTACTAATAAGCAAAGATGTCTACAAATTCTTGACACAACTCTATGAAAGTTACCTTGTCTTATTTTGTGATCACTTTACCTAATTTGAGTAGTCTATCCTTAAAGATAGTGACCCTCTCATAGTGTTCCTCCTTTGTTGACATGTTAAATTTTTCCTTCATTAACTAATCATCCTCATTGAATATGTTTTATAAGGTCACCAATTGCTTAGGTAGTTTTTTTTTTCCTTAATTATAAAATATGATCACCACACTATTGTTAAATTTTGCCTTGGTTTCTTGAGCATAATTTGTGATCACTTTACCTAATTTGAGTAGTCTATCCTTAAAGATAGTGACCCTCTCATAGTGTCCCTCCTTTGTTGACATGTTAAATTTTTCCTTCCTTAACTAATCATCCTCATTGAATATGTTTTATAAGGTCACCAATTGCTTAGGTAGTTTGTTTTTCCTTAATTATAAAATATGATCACCACACTATTGTTAAATTTTAACTTTGTTAAATTTTTCCTCTTTATACAAGAAACATGTTATTTACTTGTCATTCTCAAAGACCTACTAGGTGAAATAATTATAAGGTACTAAAGGTTTGTAAACTACCTTGATTTAGGACTGAGATTTCATGTCCTTGACCCCACTTAAAATGTCATACTATGCTCCTATGGCTACCAACTAGTCTACATGTTGATTAGCCTCTCGAGGTATTGAGTAGATGTCAAAGGAGTAAAAATCTTATAAATAGTCAAAAACCCTATCATTGTATGATTTCAAGATTAGTTTCTTGAATAAAATATTCCATCTCATCTAATGCACTACCAACTCACTATCTTCTATGTCTTGTAGTAGTTTAATACCTCTATTTCTTGCCCATCATAGCCCATGAATGTGGGAATTATAATTTCTTGTGTTGCATGTGTAACTAAATTGGAACCTCATGGTAGAGAAGTATCATTTTATAGAAGGAGAGACAAGAATGACACTTACCCCACTTCCATTCATGTACGTAGATCCATCAAAGAACAAACTCCACACTCCATCATGGTCTTAACTTGGGTTAGTAAGATATGGTCTAATAGCATCTTCCTCATGCACACAATATATTCCAAAACCTGCCTCTTCAATGATCATATATGGGTCATATACATGGTTATCTACCCCCCATTCATTAAGAAGTAAGTCTAAAATACCTTCAATCAGTGCAATTAGATCCTAATCATTAGGGTGTTCATCTTCATCTATTATAATATAGTTGACATTATAAAAATTAGGCATGTAAGGCTCAATGTAAAACTTAGATATTGGCTCAAACCTTATGGTGACCTTTGTTCCATACCTAGTCCTAAATACCATATATAACTAGTTAGAAGAGAGGTAGCCTATTATCTTAGAAGTGAAATCCCTAGACAAACACACAACAACTTAAGGTGGTAAATCAACTACCACAACATTTTGGGATATGGTACAATTAGTATAAGTAGTTATGACTATTTTTATATCATTTAGTATACCAAAAGTCTTATTATGGGATCCATCAAGTTGTAATAATCCCTTAGAATTGGGATCATACCTTAAACCCAACCTATCTGCTACAGACTTAGGCATGATAGGTGTATTATCCCCACTATATATCATATAATTATGTACTAAGGAGTCTCATATGATTATAAAAAATAGAAATGATGGGTGTTTTTTATCTTGTTTGGTTGGGGATCATTAGGCTGATTGGTGTTAACTAGGACTACACCCACTTTTGATGCCTACTTATCCAAGATGTGAAGTTTGAAAAAATATTCTTGGAGGAGATATTTTTATCACATTATTAGAAATGTGTCCCAAATTGGTATAGTGTAATGGGCCTTCTTCAAATGATCCAAAATAATGATATGAGGACTAGAAACCTTTGACTACAATATAGGAGTAACAATACCACTTGAGATTGAGTGACTTGAGGTATGAATAGACCTTTGTAATTCTTCCCTTTCTATATTGAACCTTCTAAATTGATGGAGTATAAAGGGATTCATTCTACTCAATAGTCTCTTGAGATGGTTTAGATGATGGAGATATTAATTTTAACTTCTAAATCATCACCCACTGCTCTTCTTTTAGCCTTTGTATGGGTTATAATAGGGCTATCTACCTTGGCTTCACCCCCAAGTTGATTGGTTACACATTATTCAAAAGAATTTTATTCTTCTCAGAATTTGACAAAATTGGTCTCTAACTATGCATTACTCACACTCATTCCTTATTGATTTGACATTTCAGATTGAGTTATGAATGGAGTCTATCCATGTTGGATATAAGGAACTTATTTATGTTGTGTAGGAGAGTGATGATATTGCATATAAGGAACATAATTATATTTCATAAAAGAGGTTTGAGAAGCATCATGACATGGACTAATTGACATCTCATGTGGCTTCCCCCATTATGTAGACCATTGACCTTATTGAGAATTATTATTTTTAGTCATGACTAATTTTGTAGAAGTGCTAGAAGAATTTGGATTGAAGTTATGATAAGGCCTTGATTGAGTGATCTACCCTTAACCTTATGGTTTAGGATGATATGAAGGTCTATTGAACTAATAAGGCTGATAAGGAGATTGATTGGGTGCTTAGTACATTATATGAGGTGGAATTTGTTGTCTCTCTAAGGCCACTATTTTATTGGCTTGTCCCTTGAGTAGTCCTTCAATATTACCCAATTTATTTACCTAATTAACATCTTCCTAGACATGATTAGTTTGTGTTCATATGGAATTAATGGTAGGTACGTGAGGTTGTATCTCTAGGAATAAAGGACTGAGGAGTCTTGGGGTAAGTGTTTCTACTTGTATTAGATAGTTTTCTATCCTTATTTTGACTTCATATGCATTAGGTAGTGGGATTTCTCCCATGGACTATATCACAACTACTACATTAGAATTAAGGGATATATAATAATACAAAAAGGAATATTTAGGAGTGGGTTTGAATAGTATTGGGATCTTATCCTAAGTTATCTGAAACATATAGTTGAAATATACCATAAAATCTTATGGAGCCCTTTTTGATTGTGATCAGTTGTTCCACTGGAGACAAGTGGTGAGTTATATCCTCAAAATAATTACATATGTGTTCCCCAAACTCATAACAAGTGTTGATAGATTTAGTTAATAACCCATATACCATGGAAGTTCCTTACCTTTTAAATAAATAGATAATAACCTCATTCCCACATTTTCTTGGGTCACATTGTGAACTGAAGAGAAGTTGGATATGTAAGAAATATGTTCAACATGAGTGGTACACTTTTCATCTATAAAGTATGGAAGTATTTTAAGTGTATTTGTATGGATATCATCACATTGGTTGTGTTTTAAGGGGATTATATCATTTAAGGTCATATAATATTGGTTCATAGGCCTATCCATTAGAGGTGTAGGGTTTACATCAGTCCTTTATTGAGTAGAATTAGGATAATTAGGGGGTTTAGGATTAGGATTAGAAATAGGATACCTCTTTCCCCTAGATAAAACCAAGGAAAACTCAATAATATCAACTTATTTACCTTTATATGAAGGCATTGTGACCACTTTTGGCATGAAATTTGACTAGAATTCCACCACTAGAGTGCTAGAAGGTCCTTGATATCATCAAATGCTAAAAGTGGTTACTCTAATTTACATAAATATTGGTAGAAAAATAATGAAAAAAACTATTATTAGTCTATATTTCACCCTTTTAGGTAGTGGTATTTCAAGCCTACCTCATCTAATTAATACAATGGGATCACCTCTAGGTGTGGGTGGCGTAGTTGATGAGGTAAACCTCTAGTATTGGGGCTAGCTACCCTAAGGCATAAATTGTATCTTAATTAATAAAACCTGATAAATTTATAATGGAAATGGGTAAAGGGATGCATGAAACAAAATCTAAGCTAAATGAGGTGATCCACCATAATTTCTTGTCCACTCTAACTAACCCTTCTATAACACTTTATAATTAAAATAAGGACTAGTGACTGAAACATGTTCTCCAAGAGAATCATAAGAATTATTAATTCACATGAAGGTTATGGTATATGGTTTCAAATTTAACATGATAGGTGAGAGGTATTCTTCAAGACATTACCAACCATATTTCACTTCAAACATAGTCACTAGCATTTTTATACATCATATGACCTATTTAGAGAAATCTTATAAGAACAAAGTGATAATAAGGAACTATAAAGGAATATAAAATTAAAACTTTTTAAAATCAACAATAATTAAAGAACTACTCTATTAAGATAATTTGAAATAGTCCTACATTGATTCAAAAGGTTACAAGGTATAATCTGGGTAGAGTTTCCTCATAGCCAACTAAGGGATGCATATAATGGAATTTAAGCCTTAATTTATAGAGTAAGAGAAGGAAAATAGAGATAAATATAGAATGTAATTTTATGGAGGAGTTAATGATGACGCTCATTCACTCAATCAGTATTTAAAATATGCATAAGGATCAATAATTGTTCCAACTCTCCCATCTACTATTTTGACATCATAATGGCCTTTAATGAAAATATAGTATATGAAATATCCTTGTGGAGGGTCCTTAAATTTTGGTTGACTCCATAAAAATTATGAGAATCACAACTTGGTCAACTAGCTCTCCTCATGATAGTTATAAAGGCATATATATGGTCCATCTTGGCCTCTATGAAGCATTAAGTAGCCTACTTCTCTTTTTCACATTAATAAGGCTTGAAAAAATACCCCATCCTCCATTATGGATATTAAATGTTCATGATTACCTACATGATGTAGTTAAAAGGGTTATTATGACCTATATTTACTCCCTTAACATCCCTCTATGCCAATAGACATCTGCTCTTGTTGACCATGAGATTTTCATAGAACCTTAAGAATAAGTAAATGAGTATGTTTTAATTCTATCAAAACATTTTGAACCATGACATGTGCCTTTATAATAGTGAATATCTATAAACTTTGATCATTTACTGATTAGGTCACCTTTCACTCACACTTTTAAACTAGTTCTTTAGTGCAGGCCTCTAGGAGAATTTCCAAGAGGAATTAAGAGTATATTATGATTTTAAAGGGTGAAATATGCTTCACACTACCATTATTAATTATATTTAACTTTTTATCAATCCCTATACCTTGAAATTATCACTAAATATTGAGAAAATTAGGTTTTTAGTACATCCATATAATTATCCATACAAAAAAATGCCATAAGTAGGTCCTCCTAAGAGTTCACAATGATTATTAGGTGTTTAACAAGATATTTCAAATCATTTTAGTGAAAATTTCTGAAGGTCTTTCCCATCAAGTTTATATTATTATTTTAAGGGTTTAGGGAGGTTTAGACTCTTAGGAATTGTTTAAAGCCCTAATGGCTTAAACTATAAAACTAATGAAATGAGAGTCAATTATACATACCTCCCCAACTTTCCTTAGTGGCTTAGATACTCATGTAGATCCTCCATATAGTTCTAAGAACAATAATTTGCTCCTCAGGTGACTTCTCTGCATTCCTTGCACTCTCAAGGGAGTTTTAGGCCAAAATGACCAATCCTAATCAATCCTATATAAACCAAAACCTCTTACACATCTAAAAATACTTGAGGTATACTTAAATTATATTTTAATGTCTCATTCAACCCTTTTTATCCTCTGACTCTAGTCTTTAAGTAGTAATGTGTTGAGGAGGGTATTAGGATAACATGCCTAATGATAGGGTTCTTATGTTTTGAATAAAAATGGAGTTATGAGAGAGCTTGGACACATATAAGAGTATGAAACCTATCTATCACATCCTTTGGATCATTTTTATTATCTTTTTGAAACCACTTGCTTCCTCTACATGCATATATAGTTTTATAACTATGCACTTAGGCATGTGTACAAGTAGCTATTATATGTGGAGACCCCTGTAGGTGATCATTTTGTAGTCTTCACAACATATTGATATAATTTACCCTTCATACCTATGTAAAACATGTATATTTTCTCTAATTTCATGCTCATAGGATTGAAACATCACTCCTTGAGCATGTAGTAGTCCTCTCTAAGCTTAATCCATACAACCTACAATCTAAAAATGTGAATGGGTGACTTATTTGGATGTACATGAGAATTGAAGGACTATAAATACCATTTGTAGGTTAAAATAACTCATTTGAAGGCATTTTAGGGATAATAATGGTTCATAGATTACAAACCTTAGATCCAAAACTCATTTACATGGATGTTGATCCCATAGACCCCTTCAAAAAAAAAAAATCTCCTGGTCCCATGCACCTTATATGGTTAGTTCTAAGTGAATGTTGGCATTCTTTGAGTCTTTACTAATCATTCTAAGTGAAGTGATAGTGTTAAGGATCATTCATAGAGTTTAGCTCCTAAATGTGTCTCTCCCTTTCATGGATATTAAGTGTATAGGTGTACTCAACTTCCCCTAATATAAATGGTCCCCACTCATATTTCCATGTAATATATGAGCATTTGATTTGGTAGCTCAAAATGATAGACTATAGTTATGAAGCTCGAGAGGGGTAATGAGATGAAATTGACCACTTCCATACCTTCATCTATCTATAATACCTTAATCAAGACCTATACCATCATCATACACTTATTCATGACCTTAGGTATATCATGGGGGTCTGAATATATAATAAATATGAAGATGGGGTCTTGAAGGCTCAAGGAAAGTTTTAGGCCTTATAGGCCTAAACTATGTCTCATGACTTTGATCTACCTATAGGTGTGTTAGTAACCTCAATGCCATCATATCATCCTTTTCCATACAATTTTACACCTTTAAATTTTTACTCAACTACCTAGACTCCTAGCTCTATCTTTTTCTCTTTTGGGTCTACCATGATTACATCTAATCTAGTCTAAGTGTTTGAATTAGTTGGTTCTTAGAGGCTTGAGTTAGACCTATGTCTCTCTTTATCCTTAATAATAATATATTTGGGGTCTAATATATGATATATTTAGGCTATGAACACATTCCTTAAACTAGTTTTCCCTTCAATTCTTCTCTTAAGACTCCCTTATAGTCATACACATAGGCTTGTGTGTCATGGGTGTTTAACCAAGACTAGGCAACTCTCTCTAACTTGGTTTTACCTTTAAAGGTTCTGAGTAAGATGGATTCCATCAAAATGGGGGTAATATAAACATTTTTTCCATTATCACCAAGTTATATAGATACCTC
>JARHVA010003063.1:1875000-1950000 GCA_037957365.1 Torreya grandis | reverse complement strand
AAATTCTAGTTCTAGACATGGAGTGTAATAAAATATATGCAAGTGTAAAGTTGGCCTTTGAAACATAAGTCCATTGAGTTTCTATACTTAGCCAAATTTGCAAAAGGAGATCTAATGGTGAGAGTTTAATCACATCACATATCTACATCACAAATTTAACATGACCATATGAGTATCTAGTGGTGATTTTTATACTTTTTAGACATATAATGGTGAGCATTCAATCTTCCAGATGGAGATCTAAGGACAAGTGGGTGTTCATTCAAATGAAGATCAATGGTGATCGTCTAATCTATCAGATGAAGATCTAATGATGAGTGTGTGATTATGTAGTATAAATCCAATATAAAATATTTATTCAATAATTTAAAGTATTCTCATAAGGCATGAGGGACTACCAAGTGGTGTAAAAGTAGAAACTAACATCAGAGTGATTAGAAGCCACGTGAGGGTGTCAAATGTCATGACTTAGAGAGTTTTGACCAAAGATCAATTATCAACATTGATATTTAAATCAAGGACATTTTAGATAGATAATGATGATGAATATTAGTTAAGATTTTCTAAGAATCATGAGATGAGGTCAAAGTGTTTGATGTTTAATACCGATCATTGGCATTCAAATTAGTAAAGGGAAAAAACAGTCTACATTATTTGAGCTATTAATTTTGATATATGAAAAATTTGATAATGGTGTAAAAATAAAAGTTTTATAAGATTTAAAGGAAAATATAAAGAAGTGAGTTATAATTTTTATTTTTGTTGTAGGTGTATTTATTTATCTCCAAATTTGACTATGTCTTTGACAACCATCTGTTAAGAACCCATGAAGGTTGTTTGAGTTTGTTCTAATGGTATTTTAAAGTTTCATGATGAATTAACTATTGGAAGGTGTTATAGACTCCTTGAGTATGATATTTTTGGAATTTTGAGGTTTTATCAATCTATATTGGTATTAAAAAATGCTTAAAAGTTTATTTTTTGTTCATTCATGGTGGTCTTATATACAAGACTATTGTTTGAGTAGATTGAACATTTTTAGAGGAGTGTAATGATGATTGTAATCATTTGAGGATGTATAAGAGGTAATTTGGAGTGTACCTAAACATTTTTAATTAATATTTTGATTCTAATTTTCTCATTAAAATACTAAAGGGGTAAATATGTCTCCATGAGACCTATAAGGGCTACTAAGGCCTAATTGAAAGTGGTAGTTGTTGAAGGGTAACCCATAGATGCTATGGTTGACCTATGAAGATGTTATTGAGCTATGTCATGGTGTGATAGAAGTATTAAGGGTTAATTAAATTCTAATGGTATACCAATATGGTGATAATCATGAAATTTTTATAAATAGTGAAATCAAAATGATGTTTTTTAGGCTTGTATGAGGTGTGTGTGAGAATTGTGCAAAGAAAAAAAGAGAGGGAGTGTGCCCAGTAGATGGGTTGTTGAGTAGAAAAAATTAAGGATTGCTTGTGTGACATATAATTCATAATTATGATGTTAAAATAGTTCTCTTATAGGTTGAGTATGAGCAAAGATCTTTAGGCTGATCCAGAAGAATGTTTTGGATGTTTTGAGTATGGGTAAAGGATAGGTGATGTTTGTGTAATATTAGAGGATGAATTAAGAGTAATATAAGATTTGGTATATGTATATGACCTCATGGTCATGTTACTAATGTTTTGATATATATTTTATGTGTTTTATATTTGTGTGTACATGAAGAAGGGAAGGGGGTTGGGTTTGTATGGTGTCTTCATCAGATTAAAGACAATCACATTTCAAAGGTGTTCTCATATCATAGGTTTTGGGAGGGTGATCAAAATATAGGTCATATGGACTTGAAAATCCTTAGAGGTAGGTTATCCTTTTGAAATATGTGTTTCACTAAAGTCTCATGTTTATAATACCTTATAGGATAAGTAATCCATGTGCTTGTAAGCTTGAGAGTGGGTTTTATTCCCTAAGAGGGTTTCCCACATAGATCTTGTGTTGTGTGTGTGATATTTCATTATCTATTATTAATTTTTATGAATTATTTGTATATTATATGAATGTTTGTGGCAATTTATTAAGATTTTGAAAGGATTGAAATTAAAGTTGGTATATCTTGTATAACTGAATCACCCCCCTCTCTCAATGATTATACCTCTAATAGTTAGTATTAGTGCCTATCTTTCTTGCAAAGTTTTACAACTTGAAGGTGATCAAAGGTACAATGGTTGAAATAAAGTCTATGTCTTGTCCTTAATACAAATTAGTATGTGATTTATCAAAGGTCAATGTAAGCATGGATGATGTGAAGACACAAGTACAAGAACTAGAGACAATAGTCAAGAATCTAGAAATCATGATGAATAGAGGTCTCAATGAAAGGATGGAATAATTAGAAATTAAATTTATGAATTACTCAAAATTTATATTATCCAAGGACAAAAGGGATTTCAACTTCACCAAAAATGTTGGGAATGAAAATTCATGGATCGGTAATAGTCAAGAGAGAAAGAGATCAAACATGAACAATGTCTTCAGTGGATATTTCTTCCCCTATAGTCAATTTGGTATTAGATATAGGTATTTTTATCTCTCTAAATATTAAGAGGGATTTCATATGCTATAGTTGTAATCAAAAAAGTTATATATTCAAAAACTGTAAAAGAGAGTTTTGGAAAAGGGATATATAAGTTATTAACACCATCAAATGGTTTAAGGAGACTAAGTATAACAATGAAGAAGAACATAAGCATATTTCAAGAATTCCACCAAAGGAAGAGTCAATTATTATTTAGTCAGCCTTATACTCAATAATATGGGAACAAAAAATGGTTCATAGATAGTGTATGCTCAAATCATATGATAGAAGACAAGAGCAAATTTATCTCTCTCAAGAAAACCAACCCAAGTTTAATAATATTTGGTGATAATAAATATTCTAACATAGTTGTAAAAGGTATTGTGAGTCTAGACAATCACCATACCAGGAATGAGAATGTCTTATATGTATAAGGTTTAAAAACTAATCTTTTATGTTTAAGCCAAATATGTAAGCAAGGAAATGTTGTAACTTTTCATGTCAATGTATGTGAAGTGAGAAAGTCAACATCTAGAAAAATAATTTCAAATGTTTATAAAATAGATAATATATATGTATTCCATGAATCCAAGATGGATGAGTGCTTCATGACTTAATTATGGGAAAGCTAGCTTTGGCATAGAAGGTTTAGATATATAATTTTTGATAATATGGTAAACGCTAGTTAAAGTGATTGGTAAGGCATATGCCCAATATTTCTAAGATTCTTCATTATTTTTGCAAGGCATGTATTCATGGGAAAAAAATCAAGAGAATATATAAGTCCAAGTAATTATCCACTATAGATCCATTGGAGTTGATCCACATAGATCTATGTGGACCTATCAGAACTCAAAGCATTCAAGGTAATAGTTGCTTCATGATTCTCATTGATGATTTTAATAGAATGACTTGGATATTATTTCTTAAATAAAAATTAGAATATTTTTCAACATTTTTGGAATTAAAAGCTCTTGTAGAAAATTATAAGGGATCAAATATCAAGTGTGTGAAATTAGATAGAGGAGGTGAGTTTTAGTCTCATAAAATTGATGAATTTTGTGAAAAGCAAAGGATAAGAAGACAATATTCTACTATTAGAACACCATTACATAATGGTGTTATTGAAAAGAAGAATAGGACTATTTAATAAATGAGAACCATGATTCAAGATGCCAAATTATTAGATGGATTTTGGGAAGAGGCAACCGACACTTCAGGTTACATCCTAAATAGGTGTCAAATTAGAGTTAATGGTGATAAGAATCCTTATGAGATATGGAGGAATATAGCAGCTAATGTTAAACATTTTAGAGTGTCTAAATGAAAGTTCTTCATCAAAAGGGATAAAGTGAATATTGTAAAATTTGATTTTAGATTTGATGAGGGTATTTTCTTAGGTTATTCTTCTATCAGTACTACTTATAGATGCTTCAATAAGAGACTTAACAAGATTGTTGAAATTTCAAATGTAAGGATATATGAAACAAGTAGATTCAAGAAGCCAAAATTTTAGGTAAATGACTCAATTGAAAATTATATTTCAAATAATGATGAGTTATATATTTAAATAAATGATGAATATGTAGAGAAGGAATAAAGACAAGACTCTAAATCTCCATCTAGAATAATTTAGAAAGACTATCCAATCCCTCAAGTTATTAGAGATGTTGGTGTAAGATTTCAAACTAGAAGGAAAATTTTTATAAATCAAAATCAATAAGACTCAACTCTATTATCCATGATTGAACCTAAAACATACATTAAATCTATTAAAGATGAAATTTATAATCGTGTAATGGATGAAGAAATGGATCAAATAGTAAATAATGAAACATGGGACTTTGTTCGTAGGATAAAAGATAAAAATGTGATATGCACTAAGTGGGTTTCCAAAAACAAGATAAATGAGAAAGGAGAAGTCACAAGGAATAAATCTAGATTGATGTGTAAAGGATATGTTTAGGTTGAAGGAATATATTTTGATGAGACTTTTGCTCTTATGGAAAGAATGGAAGCAATTAGACTCTTCTTGGTATAAGCAAGTTTTAAAGGTTTTAATGTATATAAAATAGATGTTAAATCTTCTTTCTTGAATGACAATTTATAAAAATAAGTGTACATTGAGTTACCTAAAGGATACTTCATGTCAAGTAATCAAGATTAAGTGTGCAAATTGAAGAAGGCTCTTTATGGTCTTAAACAAGATCCTAGAGCTTGGTATGACATGTTAAATAAGTATATTTTGAATCAAGATTTTAAAAAGGGAGTAGTTATATTAATCTGTACATTAAGATAGAAGGCAATAATCAATTTATATTGGTTGTATATGTTTATGACGTAGTCTTTGGATTTAAAAATGATAATATGAGTAAGGATTTTGTAGATGCTATGAATACTTAGATTGAAATGTCAATGTTGGGGGAACTTTATTTCTTCTTAGGATTGAATATTAACCAAATTGATGAAGGGATATTGATTACATAACCTACATACATTAAGAATACACTATGGAAGTTTAACACAATGTATTTTTATCTAATGGGTACTCTAATGGTCATAGGATGCAAGTTAAGTAAACTAGATGACTCACCACAAGTTGATCAAACTTTCTATAGATCCATGATTGGAAGTCTTTTGTACTCTACTACTTTTATGCCTAATATCATGTAAGTAGGGGGTCTTATAGGAATATTTCAAACTAATCATAGAGAATCTCACTTGAAATCAGTCAAAAGGATCTTGAGGTATCTCAAAGGTGCCATAGAGTATTTCTTATGGTATCCCATGAGTAAAGAATTCACTTTGAGATCATATACTGATGCATATTGCATAGGATGTGTAGATGATAAGAGGATTACTAGTGGTGGGGTATTCTTCATGGGGAAATCTTTGGTGTCTTGGTTAATCAAGAAAGAATCCTTAATATCTCTATCAAATATAGACATTGAGTATATAGTAGCTGCATATTTTTGGACTCAAGTCATGTGGATGAAACAAGCTTTGGAAAATTATAAGGTAAGACAAAATGGACCTTATCCTATCTATTGTGATAATAATAGTGTAAGTAGTATCTCAAAAAATCCCATTATGCACTCAAAAACTAATCATACTATTATTAGATATCATTTCTTGAGAGAAAAAGTGAGTAATCACAGTGTTAAGTTATATAATGTGCCTAAAAATGAACAACTTGCAAATAACCAAAGCATTATAAAAAAAAACATTTGAGTATCTAAGACAAAGCTTGGGTGTCATTTCTTCCTCTGTGAATCAATAGAAGGCTATTAGTTAAGGGGGAATAATAAGTTCATGAGCTTGTTTTAGAGCTTAAGAGAGAAGGTAAAAGGTAGATCATGAAGTTAGGGGGACCTAACTTAGATGGTTTGAGAGGCATGAAGAGATGTGCATAATGTGATAAGGATCACATATGAGTTTTTTTAATCATTTTTTAAATGTGTTGAATATTCATGCATAAGCAAAGGGATTTGGTGAGTTCTCATGATTGTTTAGAGCACGTTTCCTATTTAGTGATTGGTATGAAGTTCTATTGGTGATCCTTAATGTGGATTAAGAGAGAAGCCTAGTAAGCCTATGTGGTAGTTCTTCATGGTGAATGGAGATATATAGATATTAAATAGGTGAAATGCCACTAAGATGTTAGGGGGAGTCCCTCTTAGAGCTTTCTTGGTGAGTTCCATCAGATTTCAGTGATTTTGTGTGTTCTTTCTTCATTGGTTGTAGTGCTTGGTTGAAAAGAGTGTTCAAATGTAGCAAGAGGAAGTTATCAAGGAAAGAAGAGGTAGGATAAAGTTAAGGGGGTATTTGTATCATCTTTATAAGGTTGTCCTCTCTTGTTGGTGATTTTTTAGGTCCTTAGAATCAGTTTCTACCCACTATATCATTGTGTTAAAGGGGGAGAAGGTTCCTATTGTGAGAGTGATTGAAGAGAGAGAAGGAAGGTGAGCTATATGATTTGTTTTGACATCAATGAAAATAGGGGAAATTTTTTGTGATTTTTTAGTGATGTCGTGGATTTTTCTAGGTGAATGTATGAAGTATCTTGATAGTCCAAATGTCAATGATAAATTGTGTAGTGTGCTTGTTTTAGTATGCTTGATGTAGGCTTCATTGATATTTAATTTTGGAATGGTTAGAGCTATTTAGGGATGATTATGGTGATTTGAGGATGTGAAAGAGGTAAAATAAGAGGTCTTAAATTATTTGAGTTCTTATGTGCATGAGTGTAATTAATCTAGTAGTTCACAATTTTCATCAAGACATTTTGGGTCTAGTGGTAGAAAAATCTAAGTAGGCAATTTGATGATGTCATATTTAACACATGTGAAGGTTTTAGGAGCATATGTGTGTATGTGTGTGTGTATGTATTTTTATATTAAAATAGATCACATGGTTCAAATTTTAGGTCTGGACATGGAGCATAGAAAAAGACATTTAGGTACAATGTTGGCCTCTCAAATAGAATTTCATTAAGTTTTTATACTTAGCCAAATTTGTAAGGGGAGATCTGACTATGAGCCTTTAATCACATCATATATCTATGACACAAAATTAATCAGACTAGATAAGGATGTAATGATAATCATTATACTTTTAGACATCTGATGGTGAGTGTTAGATTTACTAGATGGATATCTAACGATGAATGAGTGTTCGTACATATGAAGATCAACAACAAACATCTAAACTATTATATGAACATCCAATGGTGAGAATGTGATAATGAAGTAGTGATCTAGTGGACCTTATTTATTTAATAATTTAAAGTATTCTTAGAAGTCATGAGGGACTACCAAGTGGCATAAAAGTAAAAACTAATAGCAGAGTGCTCAGAAGACACATGAGGGTGCTAAATGTCATGATCTCATGAGTTATGATCAGAGATATATGACCATCATTAATATTTAAATAAAATAAACTTTAAATGGATAATAATGGTTTTTATTTGTTTAAATTTTTGAAGAAGTACTAGATGAGGTGAAAGTGTTCGATGTTTAACAGTGACTATTGGCATTCAAACTAGCAAAGGGAAAACTAGTCTACATTATTTGATCTATAAATTTTGATATCATATAATTTTATAATTGTGTAAAATGAAACATTGTATATTATTTTAAGGCACATCCATAGAATTCATTTATAAGGTTTTACTATTTGTACAGGTGTAGTTATTGAGTTCCATAGTGGACTATCTATTTGACCATCATCTGTTAATAAGCTGGGAAGGTTATTTGAGTTTTTTATAATGGTATTTAAATGTTTCATGATTAATTAACTATTGAAAAGTGTTCTATAATCATTGAGTATGATCTATGTGGAATTTTTAATTTTGAACAATCCATATTTAGTATAAAAACATTCTTAGATGTTGACTATTTGTTTGTTCATGGTGTTCCTCTATACAAGATTATTATTTGAGTAGATTGAGAATTTGTAGAGGAGTGTAATGATGACTAGAGTCATTTGAATATTTATAAGACATCATGTGGAGTGGACTTATGCATTTGGAAGTGGTCTTATGTTTATAATTTTCTCATTGAAAATTTAAAGGGATGAATATGTCTTTATGAGTCCTATAAGAGTTACCAAGGCCTAATTGAAAGGTGAAGATTCTTAAGGGTGACCCACATATATTATGGATGACCTATGAAGGTCTTATTGAGCTATGTCTTGGTGTGATATAAGTCTTAAGGGTTAAGGTAAGTATAATGGCTGACCAAGATGGTGATAATCATGAAGGATCTATAAATAGTGATATGAAGATGATGGTTTTTAGGATTTAATGAGGCATGAAAGAAGAGATAAAGTGTGCCTAGTAGATTGGTTGTTGATAAAAGGAGATTGAGGATTATGTGTATGATGTATAGATCATAATTTTTATGTTAGAATAGTGCTCTTTTAGTTTTAACATGAGTGAATATATCTAGGTTGATCTAAAATGATGTTTTGGATTCTTTGAGTATGAGTGAAGGATAGGTGGTGTTTGCATAATATTAGAGGATGAGGTTAGAGGAAGATTAAAGTGTGGTCTATGTGTATGACCCCATGGTCATGTTGCTAATGTTGTAATAGAGCTATTATAGGTTTTTATTTTGTGTGTGTGTGAAGAAGTTAATGGAACTATGTTTGCAGGGTGTCTTAATTAGATTGAAGACAATCAAATTTTAGAGGTGTTCTCATATCATAGATGTTGGGTGGGTGCTCAACATCTAGTTTATAAGGACTTGACCATCCTTAGGTGTAGGTGTTCTTTTAGAAATAGGTGTTTCACTAAAGTCTCATGTTTGTAATTCCTTAAAGGATAAGTAGTCCATGTGTTTACAAGCTTAAGACTAGGTTTTATTCCCCAAAAGGGTTTCCCACATATCTTGTTTTATGTGTGTGATCTTTCATTATCTATTTTTCATAGTTATGAATGAATGTGGTAATTGATTAAGAGTTGGAATATTTTTCATCATTGATTCATCCCCCTTTGATGATTGTACCTCTAACATAATTTTAAAAACTATGGTAGAAGGATTAAGAGTTACTGGTGAAGTTTTACACTTCATTGTATAAATATTACCATGTAATCGGTGCTTATAATGTGGTAGATGATAACGTGCATAATATACCATTTTAACTTCCATAGTTTTATTCAAATGGTTTTTCAAAGGATTCTTAGATATTTTCTAATTATGGTGATCACTAGGTTGTGAAACCAAATCCTTTAGAGGATCATCAAAGGCAATATTTTGGTTAACATTAATTTATTGGATCTTATGATTTAAGGTATAACATTTGTTCATATAACTCACAAAGCCTTGGTGATAGTCATAATATATATTAGCATCATATCATTTGGGTAGAGATCCACTCATATCAACCTATATGGGAGATGGGAGAGATATGATATGACACTCCACAAGCTTCTAAAGTAAAAAAGATAGAGACTTGGGTAATTGTGTAAATTATCTCTTAGGTGCATTGTATAAGATTTTACTATTAGTTTTTTGTAACATAAGATGGATTAGTGGTCTTTCTTCCATTTTAACCATTGCATCTATATTTCAATAAATATATTATTGAATACGTAAGGGGAAATAATGTTTATTACTATATTGGGGATAGAAATATTTCATTAGGAGAGACATTATGTTTGATTAATTTGATTGAGTATATTACATAGGGAAAATATGGTAGTTTGATATGGTTGGGTAAGGTTTTTATATGTACAGTTTTAAAAATAATAATATTATTTTGAGTAGACTTTAGTAACAAATTAAAATTCAAGATAGCATCACTAGAGTGGGTACCAATATTACATATCATTAATAATGATTGCATGAACTCCATTTAGATTCTTGTAGGTTGAATATTTATTTGTATGGATAGATGTAAGTCTAGATTTATGATATCCTTTTATGGTAGATCTTTACTATCAAAAGTAATAAGATTTAAATTGTTTATTAAATCATGCATGGTACACTTAAATTAAGAAAATGTTATGTAATTTTTTACCTTGGTTTCTCAAAGTGCATCATATAAGATATCTTTATAAAATAGTTGATTGTTTTAAAATATTATGGATTGAAATACGAGTACGTATATTGCGTAATTGGTCAATAATATCATAGTTTATTTTTTACTAGATTAGGCTTAAGACCAACCTATTGTATAGGACAATAGTATTTCTAAAAGGATTGAAAAAATATATTATATTTTTAACTTTTGGTAAAGAACTCTTATTTTCATGACCAATATGAAAACTCTAAATTATTGCCTTATGGATTGATTTGAACATGTATGAGAAATAAAGAGAAATGACTACTATCATATATTGGCCAAATAAATACTAAGTAGATACATCCATATTGAATGTGATGTTTAGGAAAAAAAAATGTTTTCAACTTTTAAATATTTTGAAAATTGAAATCATCGATAAAAATATAGTGAATCCAAAAATCCTAGGATTGACCTAAGGTTTAGAGACCAAAGGTCAACATCACCAAAATTTTAACCCTAAAATTTAGATGGTGATGATAGGGATAATATTATAGAAATAATTCAAGAACAAGGGTGATAAACTAATCTATAGTGATCCAATTAATTATAAACTTAGATAAATGAATATTTTGAATATAAATAGTAGATATGATAAATACATAAAGTATTAAATTTGAAATATGTTTAATTGATTGTAATAACAAAGGGAAATGATATTCAAATGGGTTTACTATGAAAAAAAAGATCTATAATAAAAATAGTTAGATGCAAGATTGTTAAGCACATAATATACTGAGAGAGGGGGTGAATCAGTATATTATATATCTTATAAATCTTTCCTTTAACCAAATTCCACTTAATTAAACATTCAAGATATGCAATAAAAACTCAAACAACAAACATCACAGAAGATAGAGAGAGACACCAGATATAACGTGGAAACGCAATGTGGGAAAAACCATAGAGAATCAATCTCAAATATATCTATGAGCAAGTAAAAATCTCGGCTAGAATTCATGAGCACCAACCCATAGGAGCTTCAAACCCCTTTGCCGAGCACCAACCCAGCACCTATTCGTGAGCACCAACCCATAGGAGCACCAACCCCTTTGCTGAGCACCAACCCACAGGAGCACCAACCCCTTTGCCGAGCACCAACCCAACAACAATTTGTGAGCACTAACCCATAGGAGCACCAACCCTTTGTGTATACCACACACCTATCTCTCAATGTTGTTATCTTCAACAAATGATATATCAATACAACATCTCCTTCCTCTCTCTCACCTTTGCTCTTCTAAGCTAGATATAACAAATACAAATCATATTCGTCTCTCACAATTGATTTTCTAAGCTAGATATTACAATATCAAATCAACATATCACTTCCATATTAAAAATGGCTTCTCAAGCCTTTATTTATCCTTCTTCTGTCTTTACCCCATGGCTCTTCGACTTCTCCATGGGCCCTTCTTTTGTCTCATATGCAACCAAAAATATATTGGTTACTATTAAATAAATATTAACTCATATTAGCCAAGATATATTTATTACAAACAACATTAAATGCAATGAGGCCTTTATCACTAATAATGTTAAACCTTTGACATCAATGATAATATTTCCAACAATCTCCCCCTTTGTCATTGATGGCAAACTCAATCCTAAAACTACCACATCTTGTCACCTACACATACTATCATTTGAAAACATACAATAACTCCCCCTTACTATAGCGACCTGTACCTATTCCTTGTACCTATTTTTTGCACCTGTACCTATACATGTTATTTTCCCCCTTTGACATCAATCGCAAAGGGCCTACTTGGAGCTAACACTTAGCTCCCCCTCAGTTGAGGTTGAACATAAATGGAGGGAAGTAATAGAAATTACTCCCAACTCCTCTCCTTGATCTTTAGCGTATACTTTGATCATGCCTTTGAGAAGATATCTCACAAAACATATACATTGTTCCCTGTCCTTTGAGCATCTGTAATAAACTCATTTGAATATTTACTTCTAATCTCACAACCTTAAGCATGAAACCTTAATGTGTATCCTTGCTCACAAATTTGATTAACACTCAATAGATTATGCTTAAGACCTTTTACATATAGAACATTTTTAGTCTTAGTTCTACAATAATCCAAACTCAAAGTACCTTTTTCAGCTATCCTGGTAGTGGTTTTATCTCCAAATCTCACTATACCACCATTGATCTTCTTTAGAGATATGAATTTACTTTTATCTCCTATCATATGCCTCAAACATCCACTATCAATTAACCATGGTTGATCTTTACCTCCCACATGCAGAGCTGTCTGCACCATCATAAAATCTTCATGTTGTTTCATCTGCCATGTACATGTCAGAACCTTCTCCCTAATGAATGGATCTTTAAACCTCTAATCCTTCTTGACTAACTCAAACATGCTTCAACAATACCGAGCTATGTGTCTGAAGTTGTTGCACTTGTAGCATACTATGGTCTCTTCATCAAAGCGTGATAGAAGAGCAAAAGAGTTGTGGCTTTTGCTTGACTTTACTTGACTTTCCTTCTCCTTATTTCTAAAATTTTTAGCTCTTTTTCTACATTCTAATTTCTTATGACCATATCCATTACAATTAAAAATATAGCCATAAAAATAAAACATGTCTGTATATCTCTGACCTAATTGCCTTTTGTAGCTTTGTTTCTTCCAACCTTCTCTGTTTGGAATGTCTTTTGTATTCTTCACTTCTCCCCTTTTTGTTTCCTCTTGTGTAAGAGCTTCAACATAGCTCTTTTTCTTTTCAAAACCAATCCCTGTCTTATCTAAATATGATATTTGATTTTTTGATATCTTATTTAGCATGTTAGTACTATCCTCAAATTTTGAATCACTAACTACTTTATCATTGATTGCTTTCTAAATATCTTCTTTTAAAGAGGAAATTTCAATAACATACCTTTCACAATATTTTATTTCTATTTCCAACTATGCTTTGAGATCTTCTTCATTCGTCTTGGCTTCTTTAAAGTGTGCTTGTAGATCTTCAGTCATTTCTTTTGACTCTTGTTCATTTTTCTCGATCTAGCGCTTCAATCTTCGATTCTTCTTCTAAATAGCTTCTAACTCTTCTAGGGCACAATTGAGTTCTCCTTCCATATCTACTTCAACTTCCTCCTCTTCTTCTTCTTGATTATCATATATGGCCATAAATAGAATCTCTTCTTCTTCTGAATCACTGACTCCACTATCTTCACCTAAGCTAGGATCTTTAGAATATAGGCTCTTTTCCTTGAATCCCTTCTTAGATTTTCCTTTGAAATTCTTCTTGTATGTAGGATTTTCTTCTTCATCATCATTAACCTTATCTAGGCATCTAGCTAAAAAATGTCCAATATTTCCACAATTAAACCATTTAAAATGTAATTTTCCTTGATATTTACCTATTCTTCTTTTCAGCTTGCGAATGAAAAATGCTTCGTTGTCATCTTCATCAACACTGGAACTATCACTTGATTCTTAAATCTTATATTTCTCCTTATTTGATGTCTTGAAAGCCACTTCTCTATTTGAAGGTTTATCTTGTTTTGTCCATATCTCATATGCCGTGAGAATACCATGAAGCTCATCCATCTTTAGCTTGGCTAAATTCTTCATCTCCTCGATTGCCAAAACCTTTGCATCATATCTCATTGGTAGAGATCTCAAAACCTTTTTCACCACCGTTGACTCTTACAATGTTTCTCCAAGACCTTGAATCTGATTTACTATCTAATCAACTCGCAAGAGATAACTTTCTATATCTTCTTCTTCTTCCATTGTCAAACTTTCAAACTGCCTTCTAAAAGTCTGTAGCTTAGCTTGCTGAACTTTTCCATCACCTTTGTAAATATTCTCAGGTTTTACCCAAGTTTCATGAGCAAATTTACATTGCATAACTTTAACAAATTTAGATTGACATAAACCACATAAAATAGCATTTAAAGCTTTAGCATTACATTCACTTGCCTTCTTTTCTATTGGAGTAATTATAGATGTATGTGGCTCTTCATATTCCTCTACCACTGCTTTCCATATGTCAAATCCAAGGGCCATCAAATAAACCTTCATTCTCATGCTCCAAAAAGCATAATTCATCCCATCAAATAAAGGTGCCTTATTTGTATAAAATCCTTCCTATGACCCAGCCATCGTGCTTTCCCGATCTACCTTCAAGCTGTAAAACTTTTCAAAAAGGAACCTACTCTGATACCAATTTTTAAGCACAAAATATACTGAGAAGGGGGGTGAATCAGTATATTATATATCTTATAAATCTTTTGTTTAACCAAATTCCACTTAATCAAACATTCAAGATATGTAATAAAAACTCAAATAATAAACATCACACAAGATAGAGAGAGACACCAGATATAATGTCAAAACCCAATGTGGGAAAAACTATGGAGAATCAATCACAAATATATTAATGAGAACAAACCCACAGGAGCACCATACCCCTTTGCCAAGTACAAACCTCAGCTACAATTCATGAGCACCAACCCATAGGAGCTTCAAACCCCTTTGTCGAGAACCAACCCAACACCTATTCATGAGTATCAACCCACAGGAGCACCAACCTCCTTTCCGAGCACCAACCCAGCAACAATTCATGATCACCAACTGATAGGAGCACCAACCCCTTTGCTGAGCACCAACCCAACAACAATTCATGAGCACCAACCCAAAGGAGCACCAACCCCTTTGTGTATACCACACACCTATCTCTCAATGTTGCTATCTTCCACAAATGATAGATCAATACAACATCTCCTTCCTCTCTCTCACCTTTGCTCTTCTAAGATAGATATAATAGATACAAATCATATTCATCTCTCACAATTGCTCTTCTAAGCTAGATATTACAATATCAAATCAACCTCTCACTTCCATATTACAAATGGCTTCTCAAGCCTTTATTTATAGCTTTCTAAATGACCTTTGGCCTTCCCCCTTTGTGACCCTTCAATCCTCATGGAAAATGGTGCCAATCTTGGATGACCCTTCATATTCAAGCCTTTGAAAAATGTCCTTCCCACTTTTGTCCTTATCTTTGGTGACTTTTATTATTCATTAAAGTGTCCCTTCATGAGAAATTTGCCCTTACTCTTTTGTCTTCACTTAGTGACTCTTGGTATTACCCTAGATGACTCTTCATGAGAAAATGCATCCCATCCTTCTTTTGTCTTTACCCTATGGCTCTTCGACTTCTCCATGGGCCCTTCTTTTATCTGATATTCAATCAAAAATATATTCATCAATATTAAATAAATATTAACTCATATTATCCAATATATATTTATTACAAACAACATTAAATGCAATGGGGCCTTTCTCACCAATAATGCTAAACCTTTGACATCAATGACAATATTTCCAACAAAGATTAATATTTTTGATCAATTATTAAATTCTAGGAAATTTTCTTCTATAGCTATGAACACTACCATCAGATCTAGACACCACCATCAAATATAGTGTCTGATTATGATGGATTTGTATAGTAAGGAATAATTAATATATATTTTTGTGACTAACTTGATTATTATATATTTGTTATCACCTTTATAATGATGTATTCAAATCTGAGATACATGTTATCTCTCGTTGATAATTTATAAAACCCTAACTCTTCACCCTTATGATGAGTTTGTTAAAAATGGGTTAGTAGTCTTACAGTGTTGATTTGACCTCAATGAACACTTGGTCATAGATTAATACCTACATATAAAATACTATAATGAGGTCCTCAAAATTCTGTAGTGGAAAGGAGTGAAATATATTATTTGAGTATGCATATAGTGATCTATATTTTAATTTTAAAAATATAGCTCATGGGATACTCTTTAAATTATTTAGACCAGTAATATGACTAATCGTGTGTTTTCTATGAAAATATGGATGAATGGGATAGAATAACATATTTATATAGCTGATTGATTAAGGTTTAATAGGTGTTTTCTTAGTATTTATTATATGAGGAATTAGAAGGCTTAGACTTGTACTTATACCACACCTTTTGATAATATATCATGGTAGGGTTAAATAAGACAAATGGACCAACCCATAGGTCTTAAAACATTTACAATTTGTCTGATTTTCAAAAAGTAAACACTAGATAAGGATCTAGATAAAACCATCAGTTGTAGTGTCCCTATATGTTTAGTGGTATCTATAACGCTAAGAAAAAGGTATGGATCTAAAAATGATAGTGAAGGATGTTTGTCAGGTTTTAAGCCTTTTATGTAGTGCAAAAGACTTGGGTAATCAAAGTGATATGGATAAAACTAAGAGTTAAGAATTTAGGCACTTTTAAAGGGTAAATGTGATCTTTTTAATAACAAGGAGATATATAACTAAATGTTAGAGCCCTAATTGATATTTATAAAATGTCTAATACTAAGATACTATGAATATTTCATTTTATTATCTAAATTTTCCTAGTAATCCCTTTTATTTTTGATGTGTTTATCTACACTTAAAATTGTTGTATGTTATTAAATCATAGATGTTTTTAGTTAACTATATAATTTTAGGATGCAATGCAAATTTTTAATTTATCACTTGATTTATACATGTCTTTCAGTCCTCAAGTTGTGTCAGTGTATGGAGTATCGAGGCGATGAAACATGGAAAATGATTTTCATGAAAGGGAAACATGGAAGCTGACTATGCAAAGGGACTCATGACAAAATCAGTAAATGACATTTGGTATCTAAATGTGCAAAGTATGACACATAGAATCTTGTCACTGAATCACTTGGTATGTATGTTACAACTATTCCATTTTTTATATTATCCTCTTCATGGCGAGATGATGACACATAGAATGATAACACACAGTCTCTTGGGTTATTATCATTATAACTTAGATTTATTATTCAAATTATATGATCAAACAAGATTGAGACAAGTGGAGAAATATCCCTTACTCATGTGGTCACCAATTTTTGTGACTCAAGGTTCTAGGCTTAGAGTTATGATGACATGATATGAAAACACATGGATAAATCTCATCTAATTAGTTAGACAAAAAACATCATAACATATTTTTATTCCAAAAACCAATGATGCACGAAGTTATGGACACTTGGTAGGATCTCATTTAGGCAAAATGGAAAAAAAAATTAATTTAATTCATTTCAATCGTCCTCAAAGTTTTGATGAACAAGTGACACATATTCACTAATTTTGACATGTAAAACCCAATAAACTTGACAATCGAATAGTTACCTTGGTTATTTGAATAATTTAGATTAAGATGATAACTAACCTTTAAATCAATTGATGCCTTGACTTTAATCCAAAATTTATAAATTAATTTGTAAATTACAAACTTTAAGCTTTGGTATATTTGTATATGAATTTAATTTAGGGTCAATTTATATTTGGTGGGAATCAAACTTAGGTTTTTTTAAGATAAAGGGTACATATTTAAATTTTATTAAAATGGGGTATGTTGATAATAATACTAACTTACTAGTTAATCAAGGCAAAAAATTTCAAAATTTATTAAAAAGGAAAAAGAAAAAAAGGAAGTATCTTTTATTTCTCTAATATTTGTAATTGTTTTTTAACTCATTGCAAGAACATTCATTATATCTTCTATTCTTTGTTTTCTTTTGCATATCCTTCCAAGGATCTAGGATCATACTTTTATTTCTGTAGTTGCTATAGATTTATAATAACACTATACATATTAGGAAAACTTAGGGATGATATCACTTTACACATTAGGAACACCTAATTGTTGATTTTAATTTTTAATTTTTCTATGCTTCTAATTTTGAGAAACTTTTTAATAGATTACTACCATTCATTTTATAGATGAAAATGAATGCTCTCATTGCATCTTTATGGTTTTCTTTTTCTCTTGGAATCACTAATATAGGTCCTATATCTGAAGTTTTAACTACTATTGCCTTGATTTTATTTTACATCCACTTTATCACTTTTATTTTTCAAACGCTTCTACTAGTTGTTTGGATCAATTTATTTCCCAATGATATATCCTTATTAGATTTAATTATTTAAGAGGAGAAATGGATTAAAAAACACATGGGATGAATATACCATCATTTTTAGGATTCTATTTGGGATCCAAGGGCCAAGAATTTTCTATAATGTTTATCTAGGTGAGCAACAACTATTTCAACCAAAAGTTCAACTAGTTTCCTTACCGAATTTGAACTTGTCTAATGTTGCGGGATTGTTCAAACCATAGGTTTACTATATTATTTAATAGGATATAGTGATTAGGATATAGTGTGTAGGGCATATTATCATAAAAATAACATAAAAGAGTGGGAAAAATTAAGGTATAAAATGAATGATTATTTATTAGATATCAAATGTTTTAGTGATTAGAAATGGAATTCATGGTTGGCTGTAATTATATCACTTAACATAAGGTTTGGCTATTTCACAATATAAATAACTCAATTAACAAGACTCGAATAAAAATGTGAACATATAATTAATAATTTATATCATAAGAAAGAAAATACACAAGAATGTAGCAACTAAACAAAATGATTTAATGAAAGATTTAAAATAAATAAAATGAGAATTCATAATCAATATAACTATTTACTTCACAATTTGATTATATATTGAATTTTAAAACCAACATTCAAACAACTTATTGGCATTTATTACTACTCTTAAATCAATATCTTATGGTATACAATAATGATAAAACAAAGAAGAATGGAATGTGTAATCTTGACACAATTCTAATAGAGTTTTAGTAAGAAAATAGTTAACCTATTGGCAAGAAATCAAGGGGAAAAGATAGAGTAGAATGGGTAGATGCAATCCTGGAATAATTATAATATATTTTTGGCTCAAGAAAAGAAGACTTTTACAATGGAAAACATTATTATTTATATAGGTAACGCAATTAGACACATTGCCTTGATGTAAAAAAAAACTTTAATGGATTAATGCCAAAATTTGAATGTGGTAATTGATTATAACTCTATTTCTTATGATAACACATCAAGAAAATATAAAAATAAATCATGACATACTTATGATATAGGTACATTACTAAAACATGTATATATGTTCTAGTTAAGGATCTTAAATGGATAAGAGGAGACATTTTGAACTTGTTACATCCATTTTAGGCTATAGATAATGATATTTAAGTGAATAATATTATTTTTGAGGTTTTACTCCAAACTGCACAATTTGAATGTTTAAACACTATATCTATAAATGTATGAATATTTTAACGTAATTGTGAAGATTGATGAGTTGTAATAGGTTATATAGGGTCCTAAAATGTGTCTAAGTGTCTTTCAAGTCACAAATATGTTCTTAATTTTAAAAACTCATATATATCCTCTCAATCAAGATATGCTCAATGTAGAGGAAACTAAATAAGGAATTTTCTAAGCTTGTAAAATCTGTTGAGGAGATATTGGAGTAAAAAATAAGATTTTTAATAATAAAATCATGCCGATGAGAATAAAACCTAGGAGAAAGGATATGTTAAAACCATTATAAACTCCTAAAAAAATTATTTTCTCTAATTTGGAGGTTGCACAGAAGACTGAGTGGGCTTATGCCAACTTACCATTAAAAAAAACTTGTAGTTTAGTATATTTTTTTAGTAAAATTGAATGTAATTCAAAATAAAATTATTTTATTAAATGTATTAGGATATGATAAATTTATATTTATGGATTTTTAACCTTTTTATTATTTTTTGTTCCTTCTTAGTTAGTGAATAATGTGTTTTTATGAATTTTGGGTTTGCAAATTGAGGATAGAGCTCTTAAATCACATGTTACATCATGAATGGAGTCAATCCAAAGATTGAAAAAAGGTAGTATAAGGATATTAGGGTGTTATTAAAGTATTTTTTGATTAAAAACTTGTTAATTTTTATGAATCATCAATTTATATCTCTTGGGCTCTATGTCTACATACAAACCCTATTTCATAGAAAAATGTGATTAATTTCACTTTTAACCATTAAAAATACTTTAAAAATGGTAGATAGTTATTTATATGAGTATAAAATACTATTAAAGTGTTTTTAGACCTATAAATACCATACAATTTTATCTTTGATTGATTGTGTTTCCTTAAAATCTCTAAATTATCTGTTTTGACTACGAGGAGGAGTTTTTATTTCAAGTCTTTAATTTATAATATTTTAAGGTGATATAAAGGTTTAAAAAAATTATAAATAGTTTATTTGAAATTTTAAAGTTGTTTTTAAACCTTAATAATGTAAATTTCCATATTTGACCTACTAGAGGGCAATTAGCCCGAGAAGACCAAAATAGAGTTTTGAGGTTTTTATGTATAAATACTTTGAGTGAGAATCCATAATCTTGTATAAGTATTGAATAATAAATTAAACACACAAATTTACCTGTATGAGGTTTTTAAAATACATATATATCTATATTTTATAATTTAACCTACAAAAGCTCAATTAGGCCTAGTGGCCTACAAGACAAAGTCTGAGATACTTTATAAAAATCCAATATTTGAGATTGGTTTTATTTCTTGGAGAGAGTGTAATTTTTATAATTAAATATATTATAGATTCTATATTTACATTTGGGTTAAAAAAACCATAAAAGTATATTTCAATATTCCTACAAAAAGTAGATCTATAAGAAGGAATTAACGTACTTGACACTAAATTTTGTTTAAGTTTGCCATCAATTGTCATACAAGAGTATATGTATTTATATGATTTATATTATTTTATTTTTTCATTTTTTATCCAAAAGATTCAATAGTTTAATATTTAAATTTTATATTCAAAATTCAATTATTAGCCAAAGTGAAAATTGTATCTCTTATTGAATTATTTTTATCAATCAAATTGAGTACTAGAAGAATCTTTGTAGTTTGACATCAATTGTGGTATCAAATAATAGAGATTATGAAAAATAATGGGTTCCTAAGGTTGTTCAAGGTAGATAAATAAGTATTTTTACAAATTCCAACTAGAGTAAGAGGAGGTACAAGAATGTATGCTATAAATGCAGCTCTCTTGGAAGAGATCAAATATATGAATATAAGAATGGATGCTATGGAGACAACATAAAGGAGAGGTATAGATGTTGGATACATTAGTGATATGGAGGATTAAGGACCTCCTAAAAAATACACAATTGTATATATATAAGGATAACTATCATAAAAAAGGTTTGTTTTAGGAATCATGGGAGTAAGCTCTAAGCCTAAATTGGAAATGTCAATTCATAATGGCATATTGAATGTAGAGGACCTGATTAATTAGATAAGTATTATGTATAAGTAATTTTAATATTGTAATGTGGATGAAGATAATAGAGTGAGGTTTATCGTGACAAGGCTTAGAGGACATGGATCATTATGGTGGGATGGCATCCAAGAATAAAGGAGGAGAAATAAAAGCCAAAAATCAAAAGTTGGGACGAAATGATTGAAACTTTTAAAGGTATGTTCATTCCTAAAGAATACAAAAGTATTTTATTTAGAATATTTCATAATTTAAAAAAAAAAAGGTTATTTCAATAAAATATTATACTGGGTAATTTTATAGACCAAATATAAGAGCATGTCATGTAGAGGAGGATCTAGAAAAAGTGGCAAGGTACATTAATGGATTACAATTTTTTATTCAAGATGAAATGATCTCATTACACACAATTAAATTTATGATTCATACCAATATGTATTTTAATCCAAAGATAAGACAAGGAGGGATTCACAGCATGCAAGAGACAGAAGTAGACCTTTTAATGGCAAAGATGAGCAAGGTGAAAGATGCCAATTATACGTTCATGATAGAAAATATGAAATCAATCCATAGAGGAAAGAATATAATTTAATAATAATCTATTATTTTATAGGCAAGAGGCCATTTGATATAGGTAGATGTATAAATAGTGATTTTATTAGTAGAAGCTTTAAATGTGGAAAATTTGGATGTAGATCGTATGAGTGTCATGATCCTTCATCCTCTAGTCAAGAAAGTGCTCACGTTGCTTAAAGCTATCAAGAGGATGATGTTACATAAAATATTTATGAGGATACACTAGAATAATTGGAATATTTGATATCAAAAGGATTATAATAAAACCAAACAAAGAGCTTTCAAAACCTACTCAAAGGAAAGCACTATTTAGGATAACATGCAAAGCAAAAGGTAAAGTTTGTAAAGTTATCATTGATAGTGTAATAATTGATACCATGTTTCTTGTGAGATGGTTGATAAACTATGATTGAATAAAATTTCACATCCTAATCCATACAAGGTCTCATTGATTCAAAAATGCCATCACATTTTGGTCAAAGAATAATGTCAAGTGGAGTTTTAGGTAAGGAACTACAAAGATCAAGTGGTGTGTATATAATGCTTATGGATGTTTTCTATTTGCTCTTAGGTAGACCATGGTGGTATGACAAGAAGGCCATGCATGGTGGGGAAAATAAAACTTATAGTTTTGAGTATAATGGGGTAATACACACACTTTTACCATTCAAGAATGAATATTCAGTTATTGGATGCAATTATAAAGTGTTTATTATGGGTCATAAAGAGTTTTTACAGAAAATAAAGGAAGATTAGGTAAGTGATATATCAATTTACCAACAAAAAATATTTATTACATCCTATAAAACATATGATTTGCGTTCAAAAGCTCATTTTTTTTCAAATGATCATATGGGTCAATTTTTTGTGAACTTGTCCAATCAATTATCTTTGATAAGAAGCATAGAATCTATTGAAGGGTTTCTTGATAAAATCAGTGTATTGGATGAAATTGACATGGAAGGTAATAAAGTCAATGAATTACCATATATAAAATATAAAATTTAGGAGAATAAAATTTTAATCAAGGACCATAATGAAAATTTTGATAATAATGACACTAATAAAGATGGTGAATAGTGTAATAAATAGGGTAACCTCAGTAATGAAGATGTCAACACAAAATTAGAGGTTTTGAAAGGGAAAGAACAATAAGAATAAAACCAAGTTTAAGCTGATCCATAGAAATAAAATCATCATTTGTAGATCAAAAATAGGAATCTCAAGATTCCAAACAGGAAATAGTTTTTGCTAATTTGTTTGATATATGTGTAGATCTAGTGAAAGAAGAGAGTTTGGATCTGCATATGATAAGGAACATGTTGAAAGAATAAGATAATTATTTTACAAGTATATACTCACCATGAGATCTTAGAGGATTCAAGTTGATAAAGAATAATAAATACTACCAAGGAAGAAGAGAAAACACAAAATCACCTGTAGTAAATCCTCATGGACATGAAAAAATGAAGACTTCTTTTGTTCACCTTGGTGGATTGATGCAGGTGCATCATCAAAACATGTATATATGTTCTATTCAAGGGGATTAAATGGATTAGAGGAGACATTTTAAACCTTTTTAGGGTCTAGGTAATTATATTTAGTGAATAATATTCTTTCAGAGGTTTCCCTCCAAAATGCTCAAGTTGACTTTTCAAACACTATATTTGTAAATATGTGAAATTTTTGATGTAACTGTGGAGAATGACGACTTATAATAGGTTATAGATAGTCATAATATTTGTATAGGTTTCATTAAATTCATAATTATGTTTGTACTTATAAAACCCTGTGTATATCCTCTAGAGAAAGTCATTCTCAATAGAGAGGAAGCTAACTAAGGTATTTTTTAACCTTATAAGATCTATTGAAGAGATATTAGAGTCAAAAATTAGATTTTTACTAAGAAAATCATGGATATGAGAATTTAACGAAGGATATAGGATATATTATAACCCTTATATCAGCATTAATAGTTATGTTTTCTCCATTTTGGAGGTTACATAGAAGACTGAGTGAGCTTGTGATAGTTTACCATTAGAAAAACCCCATAGTTTCATATAGTTTTTTAATAAAATTGAATGCAATTCAATATTAAATTTTTTTATCAAATGTATTAGGATATTATGAATATAAATTTATGGAATTTTAACCTTTTAAGTACTTTTTGTTCCTTCTTAGTCAGTGAATTTTCTACTTTTGTGAATTTTGGGTCTACAAATTGAGGACAAAGCTCTTACATCACATTTTAAATCATGCATTAATTCAATATAAATATTTAAAAATTAATTATATGGATATTAGGGTATTATTCAAGAATATTTTTGAATATAAACTCGTTGAGTTCTTTGAATCGTCAATTGAGAGCTCTTTGGCTTTAGGTCTACAAACAAACCCTAGTTCATAAAAAAATGTGAATAAATTCACTTTTAACTTAAAACTACTTAAAATTTAGTACATAGTTAGTAAAATGAGTATATAATATTATTAAAGTGTTTTTATAACTATATAGACCATACAATTATATCTTTGATTGATTATGTTTCCTTAAAAGCCTTGAATTTTCTAGAATTTGATAGTGAGAAGGAATTTTTGTTTCAAATATTTATTTTTTAGTATTTTAAGGTGATATAAAGGTTATAAAACTTTATAAATAGTTTATCCAACCTTCCCAAATTGTTTTAAAACCTTGATAAGGTATATTTCAATATTTGAAATACTAAAGGGCAGTTAGGCATAGAAGACCAAAATAGAGTTTTGAGATTTTTGTGTTAAAATTCTTTGAGCGAGAATCTATAATAATTTTTTATAATTAAATAATAAATTAAACCCCCAAATACACATATATGAGGTTTTCAAAATACATATATAGGTCTATTTTAGAATTTGACGTCCAAAAGATCAATTAAGCCTAGGGGTTACGGGAGAAAGTCTGAGATACTTTATAAATATCCAATAATTGAGACTAGTTTTATTTCTTGGAGAGTGTAATTTTTTTAAATAAATATATTATAGAGTCTATATTTTCATTTGGGTGAATAACACCCTAAAATTCTATTTGAAGATTCCTACACAAGGTAGATTTCTAAGAAGGAATTAAACCACTTGAGACTAAATTTTGTTCTAGTTTGCCATCAATTGTGACACAAGAGTATAATAATTATTTATATAAGTTATATAATTGTATTTGTGATTTTTTGAGACAAAATATTCAATTTTTATTATTGAAAGGTGATAGTCAAAATTCAAGTAGTAACCAAAGTGAAAATTTTGATCTCTTGTTAAAAGATTTTCATCAATTGGAAAAATAAACTATTAAAATATATATATAGGTGTAAAATAGGATTCATTTTCATGATTAAATTCTTTATGTCTTTGAATATTGATGAAAAATCATACTCATCTTGTTTCCATATTGAATTTCTATCCTTGCCAGCCCAGCCAATAATAACATTCCTTCTATTTTTATTGGTCTATAAGACCTTAAATGCAAGCCTTTCAATGGATATTTTTATATTTTAAATTAATTATTCCAATCATTAAAATGTGTCCTCAATATTTTCAAACTCTTTTTAACATGTTATATGTTATAAATGTTCCAAAAAATAGCCAAGATCATATAATGTGTCTATCTGCTCTTTTTTACCTATAATTTTTTATTAAAATCCATCCAAAATTATCATTTGACTATCAATTAGATTTATAGATTTCCATAAAATTTGAATTATGCTTCACAGATATGATATTTAATGATAAAAAAAATCTTTCAAAATCTCACTTTCTAGGAGCATCAAGATTTTCTACTACTTTATATACTTGATAGACTATGGATTCCTAATATGTGTCACTTAGAATGATATTAGGACTATGGGGAGTCTTTGACCATTTATTATAATTTAATTTGAAAATTTTTCTACATTATAGCTCACATAATGGTACCATATGACATCATCATGGAGTTTAGTATCTTCAATGATTCATTATGGGTATCATTTCTTCCACTAACTAAGTCTTGGAGATCATGTCACATTGCACAATCTAAAGACTTAAGGGAGTCTTTAACCATTGACTATGTATTCACCTTTCTTAACAATGACTCTCCAAGAAGAAACAATTTGTCATAATCATGGGACTTCATGGTTATACTATCTTCAAAATGTTCATTACCTTGAATATCTCTAAATCTTGATAGGTGACCACGTATTTCATTCATAGGACTTTGGATCTCTTCAAAACTAAATGTTTTTTAAAAAATTATCTTCCCTAATTGAATGATTCATGTTATGTGGCATGATCTTGGGGCTCCTCTACCTTCAACACTTAGCTAATTTTATAAGAATCAATATTTTCCTTTACAATTTGGGGTGATCTCTAAATTTTTTATGATGTCACATGGATTATTTTCATTAAATCTCCCATCAAAGTCTTATGATTTATAAAAAAAGCCTATAAATCCTTAATTCCTAAAATCCAACCACATGGTATCATCATAGGGATTCAGGTCTTTCAAACTTTTATGGATTGTCTTAGACCTTCTTTTCCCCTGAAATCCAATATCATGCAAGATGGCACGATCTTATAAATTTAGGCCTTAAAATTAGTATAGAATTTTTATTCACTAAAATCACCAAAAACATACCACATGGATGACTGAAATAGTTTTCAAAGTCATGAACTTTTAACTGTTGACTATTTTCCTCCAAGTTCTAACTTCCCAAGATGCAGCCACATATCACAATCACATAACTTTATGGCTTAGAAAACATAGCCATTTTTTAATTATCGACTTCATGTGGAACAAAACACTTATTATTTTAAACATAGTAAATATCAATAACTTGAAAGACATTAGAAGATCTTTGTGAGCAAATACAAGTAAAAAGAATCACTTTAAGCAAATTGCTAATATGTTAGTCAAATAAAAACAAAAATACTTGATAAGTAAATAAAGGAAATAATAACATAGTGTATAGACAAATATAAATTTATCTAAGTATAGTCCCTAATACACCCATGAAATCATGAATTTTTGTAATCCAAAGTTGGAAAACCATAAAAGAAATCTTGAAATAATCAAATGTGACTAGGAAAAAATACATTAGAAAATCAACTAAGCCACTTTTAAAATTCAAAATAAAAATTTCAAATCATTAAAATGACCATTTAAAATTAAATTTGATCTATATCTAAATTGTTTAAGATTATAATGTAATTTAAATATTTAAAAAATAATGTACATGGTCTAATAGAATAATAGATAGTGAAATTGGCCCATTTTCAATCTAGCCTTTAATGAAGTCATGTTTATGTTTAAATCGAAAATGTTTCAAAACATTACCTTTAAGTGAATAACGAACAAAATATACCAATACTCTAATATTTAAGTTATAATTCCTCATAAAATAATAACAACAATAAAATGGACACATGAAGAACCACTTTAACTAGGATTCTTGAGATGATTTAAATTATATAAACCAATGATGAATAAAATTTTGAATCAATTAATAAAAATTCAAAAGGCCAATTTTTTATTGTTTAAAATCTAAACAAGGATTGTCTAATCATTTTGAAAGGTGGTCAACTGATGTTTGTTAAATTTTATCAAACACATCCATAAGTTTGTAACCTTAAGATGGAAATCCATATCAAGCAATTTATGTAACATTTATAATTTTACCATGTAAGTAAGTGATAACAGAAACAATAAATAAGTATGTTAAATCAAGATGATCTCCACATGAATATTTTGAGTATGGGGTATGTTGGACCCTAAAAATGGTGACTTCCATGGGGAGATTGTTTTTTAGAATTCAGAAGATATATGGTAAATCTTCACACTTGAACAAGAAACATAAAACTATAGACAAATACTTATATAAAAATAGAAATATGAAAGCATTAAATTCTACCTTAACATGTGACATAATAAGTTTAATATATTCATAAGACCATAATTTGGTGTTATAGTGGTTGATTATTTTATAGCTCTTGAATTCGAATAAATAAATTTAAATTTATCCAAACAAATTATAATTGTAAGAAGGTAAAATTTGGATGTTTGGCTTAGGTGGGGATGTCATGGGAACTAATCTAATAATATATAGGAATATATATCCCTAAAATATATACCTATATTCCCACTCAATCCATTTTTCCAATACCAGTTGGGGTGGAAATCCTCCGATGGATATTGCTCGAATCACCCTTTCGAGGAAAGAATTTGGATTTTACATTTTAAAGTTCAATTTCCTTTTGATTTTTTCATTTTTAGAAGATTTAATTTTTAATCCATTGAGGGTTAAGGATAAATCCATGTTATAATTATAGACTCATAAAATTCATGACTATTAAGACAAAATTAAATCATTTAAGTGTTTCCCTTTTGCTTCATATTTGAGATAATGTGCAGGTTGATGGCTTCAATGAAAAAATGAACATTTATAAAATTAAAATAATATTTTTTGAATCATAGGTCTTCAAAAATTTTAAAATGTATTATAGTTTTATTAGTTTATGTAAATGTTCAAATATGACTAGTCACCTTATAAATTCTAAAATCTAAACTATTCTCATACATTCATCAACATTTGAAGTTTCTAACCTATGAGAGTATAAGGACAAAATTTTGATTCAATATTTTTGTCTAAAATTATGTTTATTTATTAAACTTTATTTCTAATAAATATTAATTTCTATAAACTCTTACTTATCCAAGACCAAAGCATAAACAAATTGAAATGATGTAAGATCCATAATGACAATGCCAAGTTAGTACCTTAGGAAAGACTAAATTTTCATGATAGAATATATATTCATATACAATCCATATTTAAAATCACATGAAGACCATGAAAATTTATAATAACATAAACTAACTTAAATATTTTGGGGAAAAAATGGAATGAGGTACAAGAATAGTAAGAAAATATGCCATTAAATATGAACATAAAACATCAGAAAGAAAACAAAACTAAGAAAGTGAGAAATTAATTTAAGAAAATAGGAAACTAAAGTAGAAAAGAAACACAAGTATATTTAATAAAATGGGAAAATACATACAATATGTACATACCATTAACCTTCTTACCTTCATTCTAAAATTGTATTTGATAGAACAGTTGAGAAGTAATGTTTTAAAAACTATTTGTTGATAGGTAATGGAATGCCATTGCCTTGAATATCTTTAAATCTAAATGCATTTCATCCTAATAGCACTAAAACTTCATAAGGCCTAATCCAAATATTATTGACATTAAAATGTTGACCCTTCTTCTCATGGGATTTTTACCATAATAAGACCAAGTGTCAAATATGAAAGCATTTCACCTACACTCTTTTATCAAACCATCTCTTCACAATAGCCTCATATGTACTAAAATTATACAAGTATTCTTCTCTTATGTCCTCCAAATTAATTAGGTCTAATATTCTATACTAACTTGTCTCATTTTATTCCATATAGTCATGAATGAGCTAATATTTGTGTTTCTTCAGTGTCATTGAAAATATTAGATCCACACCATAATCTAGCCTAAAAGGAAAAACTATTGATAATTTGATTGTGCCTTGTTCAATCAAATCACAAATAATATGTGAGTAAAAAATCCCAACTGAGTGTATTATTTTCTACTAATTTCTTAATGGCATTAAACAAATTCTTTTTAAAGATTCAACCAAACCATTACCCTATGGGTAATAATTGGAGGATAAATTTAGTATAATTCCATTTTGATAAGCCCACTCAATTAATTTAGTTGATTGAAATTCAGGTCTCTTAACATAAATGAGCTCTACTGAGGTGTTAAATCTAGTTGTGTTTTATTCCTTAATAAATTTAATCACTTATTAGGATGTACCATTCTTTATTGATTTTTATTCAACCCACCTTGTGCAATAGTCAATGGATTTGAGAATGAATCTATGATAAGATGAAGAATTGAGATTTATGACAAGTCTAGATCCCATTGATAAAAAGGATGTTCCTCAGTCAATAATTGGAGATGCATGGCAACATGAGTTTCTCTTTTTGTGAAGAGTTGACAAAGATGAAAGGAACTCACATGTGCATGGGCATTTTTAAATAAATTTTTTTAATTGTAACTAGATTTTATGTTTTTATGTGCAGTTGTGTTACCATAATATGACCAATTCCTAGTTTGTAATGAAAATAAATCATGACATATTACACTTATTCTATTAAACATTTTAGTAAAATGCCTTCATGATTTTTATGGTATAACATGCCTTTATTAAGCATGAATTTAGTATACTTTAATATTAATGATCTTTTTGATGTCTTATCAAGGTCATTCAGTGGAATACCATATAATAATTAATGAAAAATTGAATCATACCTTCAGTTGTGCTTGATTTTAGAATAATTTACATTAATAATATAAATGCTAGGATTAACTTCAAGAATTAAATTATGACAAAACTTGACATTGAACCAGCCTTATAGGCTAAAATTCCATATCATAATCATGTATATTTGATACCACTCATTGTCTTATTTATCCAAGCTCACTATGTCCTAAGATCAAGTTGAATGCAAGATCATGAACCATAACATAGACCTTGTTCCATAGAATGTAATGTTGAAATTTCTTTGTTGCCTTTACTAATGCATAAGATTGATTTTATAACATAGGGTGATTCAATTAATAATATTTTAAATTGATAATCATGAAATATATAGGGTGTTGTATATTTTCAAACTTTTTTGTATGAACAGTTGTAAATTTATGATCAGAGGCAAAAAAATATAGGTAGAAGTCTTTGGAAATGTTTGGACTAACAAAAATAAGGGCTTCTAATATAGATTCATTGATGTATTGAAATGATTTATTATAATTATGGTTTCACTCTAATTTAGATATCTATTTAACATAAAATTAAAAGGTTTAACTATTTCCAAAAAAACATAAATGAACCTACAACCGTAATTTATCTTACCCAAAAAATATTTAAATTATTTCCTATCATTTGGAAATTAAAATTTTGGAAATGTTATTAACCCAATTAGGGTAAATTTACATGCCTTGTTTTATGAACACATTCCCAATAATATTACTTTATGTTTCACATAAAATACACTTATTAGATTGAGTGAAATACCAAATTAATGACAATGTTCAAAAATATTTTATAAGTGGTTCAAGTGGTCTAATTTGTGTTTAGAAAAACTATTAAATCATCCATGTAAACAATAATTAACTTAAAAATAATTACTTAAAATTAAATTTACATATCTATTTGGAAAGTGGCATGAACATTGATCAAACCAAAAGTCATTATTTTACAAGAAAATGTTCCTTAATTTATGGTGAAATTTATCTCTGATCTGTCATTTTTGTCAACAAAAATTTGATTGTAACTTGAGAATTCATATAAGAAAGATATAATATCAAACAAACTAATTTTTTGAATAAATTCATCTAGAGATGGAAAATTATATTTTTCCTTGTCTAAATCTCAATTCAAATTCTTTATATCCACACAAAAATGAATTTATTCATTTTTCTTTTTGACTAGCTCCAAATTAGCCACCCAAGTTAAATAATGCACCATAAATATTATACTAGATGATAATGTCTTTTAAGAATCCTTTTGGATAAGTGTATAAATAACATGATTGAGTGGTCTTTGGCACTAATCTTAATAGTCTTTGATCATGCTTCAAACAAATATTATGCATCATGTTGTTGGGATCAAACAACTTTAGGTCTCCATTTGTCCAAAGAATGAAATATTTATAATAGATCAACATATTTTTAATCCACTCCATGTCTTAATCATTATATCTAGGTACTAAACTTATGTACTAAGGTTGACATGGCATTCTTATATTTTTAGGTCAGAATTTTTTATTAGAAAGAATGGTCTTTTTAGGTCTAGGTATAAACCTATCTAAATCAAATAATCTTTCTGATGATATCATTCCTTTCAGAATATAATTAACTTTAAGGTTTAAAATTTCATCAACATCACAATGTTATTAATTTATAGCACTTCTTTCATCCTCATCAATCACCTACATGTAAAATGATTTACAATTAGAAAGGAAATCTCAAATTTATGTACCATATTTAAACACTACAAATTTTTTCCATTGTCAAGTACACATCGACATGAAACTAATTCTATTTTTTTTAAAATTAGTATTATCCAATGGTGTAAGGTTGTTTTTTACTATTCTAGCCAACCTTGGTCTCATGACACTTGATATGAAAATATATATGGTGTAAAGTTGTTTTTGACTATTCTAGCCAACCTTTGGTCACAAGGATATATATATATATATATATATATATATATATATATATATATATATATATATACATATATATATATATACATATATATATATATATATACATATATATATATACATATATATATATATACATACATATATATATATATATATATATATATACATATACATATACATATATACATATATACATATATATATATATACATATATATATATATATACATATACACATATATACATATATATATGTGTATATGTATATATGTATACATATATATATATATATATATGTATACATATATATATATATATATACATATATATATATATATATACATATATATATATATATGTATATATATATATATATATGTATATATATATATATATATATGTATACATATATATATATATATATATGTATACATATATACATATACACATATATATATGTATATATGTGTATATATATATATATATATATACATATATATATATATATATATGTATATATATATATATGTATATATATATGTATATATATATATATATATATATATGTATATATATATGTGTGTGTGTGTACATATATATATATATATATATATATGTATGTGTGTGTGTGTGTGTGTGTGTGTGTGTGTGTGTGTGTGTGTGTGTATAACTCTTTTAAATCCTCCTAAGACCTCCTAAGGATATCTGTAAAGATGTATTTTCTCTCTTTACAAATCCATGCTTAGGACTTCTAAACATTATGACCAAACAACCTATTATTGGAATGCCTTGTGAAGTTTGTACTTGGTAAAGGATCAAGATCATGAATATCTCTATTTAAATTATAAACCTATAGACTTGTTTCACCATAGTTAACATACCTAAAACCTCCATGAAAATATATCTCATTAATTTTGAAGGGTCTTTGAGACCATAGAGCATGATGCAGGCTTGTAACTTGTCTAAAATGATAAACTAAGACCTTAATATCTTGATTTGGGTTCGTATTATCTATTGAAGACATGTAGGCCTATTATGAATGTATTTGGGTTTATGAAACGTTTTTATCTCTTGAATAATCAAGAAAAAACTTTGGAATCCATGGGTCTACATATAGAATTAGTGAATGTATGTTTTTGTTTGAAAACCTCATTTATAAGCTTATAACACTAGAATATCACCAGTCTACTTGAAAATTTATTAGTAAGGTATTTGGATGTAAGGGGACTTTTTTTTAATTTTTTTTTTGCCCTTATACTAAGATATAAACATCTTGAAACATTTTAAAACTTCATTCCTTATATTCAGACCTATAGAGGACCTTATCAAGTTTGACACATCATGAAAATCTTGAAAATGCATCTCATGGATGTAATACTATTGTTTAAACACTCTTTAAGAGTATTTTCATCATTAAAGACTTGAAGAAAATCTTTTTTCCCACTTATTAAAACTACAAAACATTAATAAAATGCATTCATAGGCTTATAGGGTTTTTTCAGGGTTTAAGTATGTTTTCTATCTTTTGGAAAAAGGATTTGATTCTCTCATTTCTTAATTTAAAAACCATTTATGAAATAATTACAACCTTGTCAACACTCCTCAAGATTTTTTTATTCCATTAATTATAAATATGAGTATGCAACGTGTCTATTTGTAAGAAACCCTTGTAACTTTGTCTAAATAGGTCTACATACCTTTGGATTAGATCTACATGCTTGGTTGTTCTTGATGCATCTAAAGCTAATCAATAGGTTTCTTAGGCCCTAAAAAATTTATTTATAAACCCATAAATAATTATATACCTATAGGATAAATAAATAATGTGACATCATTACTTGAAACCCCTACAAAATTATCTTATTTTGGGTTTAAGGCTATAGGTTTTAATTGTGGTCAATGAAGGCTTGTAAGTACTGATGAATGGTTCTTATAGATCATGTTATCCTTATTGTGCCTTTGTATCCTTGGTATACCCCACATTTTCATTGAAACCTACAACCACCATCAATGATCATAAAAACCCTTTATATCCTTAGTCAATGGATTTTTTTAATAATATTTGGGACATACAAGAAATGTGAAATGATAATTTAATCATGAAAACATTCTAGAATGAATGTTGAAGGCTTCTAGACTTGTAATTTGGATCCTCCCGTCTTGAAAACCATGGAAAAACTAATCAAAACCACAACTTAGTCTTATGGGCTTTAAAAACATCAAATCATTGTTGGAAAACTAAATAATGTCATTAAATCTCCAAGAAAACCTTCTTCTCTCCACTTTTTTCTTGAAAATAGACTTTTAGACCTATATAATACCTAAATTAACACTCCTTATCTTATAACCTAAAATCTCTTTTTCATGTATCATGTAGGATCATCACTTGAGACTTTTAGATGTGAAAAATGCACTTGAAGACAAGATGTTCTCCTCATCACAGAATTAATATACCTACAAATCATGTCTAAAAGGTCAAGAGCAAAGGAGAATACCACAAATGAAGGCTTGAGGATAGGAAATAAATTATATCATGGCTTGAATACACACTTCCCATGTTGAGAGAATGGAAAACTCCATTATTAGGTAGGAATGGATGGAAAACCACTAATTCAAATGCACTCTTTGACCATTTTATGGATTAGAGAACTCGTGAAGGGTCTTCAAATATCAAAAATGACTTTTTTAAACATTAATAATGCTTCAATAATTTTAAAATGACTTTAATGAGTCAAAAAAGACCAATTTTGAGCTCTTTATGGACCCATAAGTACTTTTTAGTAACTTTTTATGTATTCATGACCTTACGAGTACTCTTAAGACCCTTTTTTCTTTATTTACCATTCAAAATTAATGAGATTTACCTCATCAAGACTATAAAGATAGTGATGAATGACTTTTGGACTCTTTTTGATGGATTTTTCCCTTGAGAAGCATTTCATGTTTCTAATTGTCAAATAGGTCTTCATTAGGCCATCATGACCTTAGGAATGACCTATTATGTCTTCTTATATGATCATGCATTAGGGAAAAACTTGGGTGATTTTATACATTAAATAAAGTTTTATAAGATTATAGACCCAATACAAGACCTTAAACACACATATTTACTTTTAAAACCAACACAATATGCATCCTATAAGACTAACACCAATTCATGACCTCAGAAAATGACTATTAGGCCTCATCCAATGTAGGAAAAAATGAAATTAATATCAATGGTGTTGGTATACCTATTATTGGGTTGACATATTATAATGAATGTGATTTCAAGGATTATAATCAACTAACTCTAACAAGATAAGTGATATGCCCCATTCATATCAAGTGTCATGAGACCAAGGTTGGCTAGAATAGTCAAAAACAACCTTACACCATTGGATAATACTAATTTTAAAAAAATAGAATTAGTTTCATGTCCATCTGTACTTGACAATGTAAAAAATTTGTAGTGTTTAAATATGGTACAAAAATTTGAGATTTCCTTTCTAATTGTAAATCATTTTACATGTAGGTGATTAATGAGGATGAAAGGAGTGGTATAAATTAATAACATTGTGATGTTGATGAAATTTTAAACCTTAAAGATAATTATATTCTGAAAGGAATGATATCATCAGAAAGATTATTTGATTTAGATAGGTTTATACCTAGACCTAAAAAGACCATTCTTTCTAATAAAAAATTCTGACCTAAAAACATAAGAATGCCATGTCAACCTTAGTACATAAGTTTAGTACCTAGATATAATGATTAAGACATGGAGTGGATTAAAAGTATGTTGATATATTATAAATATTTCATTTTTTGGACAAATGGAGACCTAAAGGTGTTTGATCCCAACAACATGATGCATAATATTTGTTTGAAGCATGATCAAAGACTATTAAGATTAGTGCTAAAGACCACTCAATCATGTTATTTATACACTTATCCAAAAGGATTATTAAAATACATTATCATCTAGTATAATATTTATGGTGCATTATTTAACTTGGGTGGCTAATCTGGATCTAGTCAAAAAGAAAAAAGAAGAAATTCTTTTTTGTGTGGATTTAAAGAATTTGAATTGAAATTTAGACAAGGAAAAATATACTTTTCCATCCCTAGATGAAGTTATTAAAAAAAATTAGTGTGTTTGATATTATATCTTTCTTATATGGATTCTCAAGTTACAATCAAATTTTTGTTGACAAAAATGACAGATCAAAGATAAATTTCACCATAAATTAAGGAACATTTTCTTGTAAAAATATAACTTTTGGTTTGATCAATGTTCATGCCACTTTCTAAATAGATATGTAAATTTAATTTTAAGTAATTATTTTTAAGTTAATTATTGTTTACATGGATGATTTAATAGTTTTTCTAAACACAAATTAGACCACTTGAACCACTTATAAAAGATTTTTGAACATTGTCATAAATTTGGTATTTCACTTAATCTAATAAGTATATTTTATGTGCAACATAAATTAATATTATTGGGAATGTGTTCATAAAATAAGGTATGTAAATTTACCCTAATTGAGTTAATAACATTTCCAAAATTTTAATTTTCAAATGATAGGAAATAATTTAAATATTTTTTGGGTAAGATAAATTACGTTCGTAGGTTCATTTATGTTTTTTTGGAAATAGTTAAAAATTTTAATTTTATGTTAAATAGATATCTAAATTAGAATGAAACCATAATTATAATAAATCATTTCAATACATCAATGAATCTATATTACAATCCCTTATTTTGGTTAGTCCAAACTTTTCCAAAGACTTCTACCTATATTTTTTTGCCTCTGATCATAAATTTACAACTGTTCATACAAAAAAGTTTGAAGATATAGTTTACCCTATATATTTCATCATTACCAATTTAAAATAGTATGAATTGAATCACCCTATGTTATAAAATCAATCTTATGCATTAGTAAAGGCAACAAAGAAATTTCAACATTACATTCTATGGAACAAGGTCTATGTTATGGTTCATGACCTTGCATTCAACTTGATCTGAGGACATAGTGAGCTTGGATAAATAAAAGGATGAGGGGTATCAAATATAAATGAATATGATATGGAATTTTAGCCTATAAGGCTGGTTTAATGTCATGTTTTGTCATAATTGAATTCTTGAAGTTAATCCTAGCATTTATATTATTAATGTAAATTATTCTAAAATCAAGCACAACTGAAGGTATGATTCAATTTTTCATTACTTATTATATGGTATTCCACTGAATGACCTTGATAAGACATAAAAAAGAGCATTAATATTAAAGGATACTAAATTCATGCTTAATAAAGGCATGTTATACCATAAAAATCATGAAGGCATTTTCCTAAGATGTTTAATAGAATAAGTGTAAGATGTCATGATTTATTTTCATGACAAACTACGAATTGGTCATCCTATGGTAACACAACTGCACATAAAAACATAAAATCTAGTTACTATTAAAATAAATTATTTAGAAATGCCCATGCACATGTGAGTTCCTTTCATCTTTGCCAACTCTTCACAAAATGAGAAACTCGTGTTGCCATGCCTCTCCAATTATTGATTGAGGAACATCCTTTTTATCAATGGGATCTAGACTTGTCATAAATCTCAATTCTTCATCTTATCATAGATTCATTCTCAAATCCATTGACTATTGCACAAGGTGGGTTGAATAAAAAACAATAAATAATGGTACATCCTAATAAGTGATTAAATTTATTAAGGAATAAAACACAACTAGATTTAACACCTCAGTAGAGCACATTTATGTTAAGAGACCTGAATTTCAATCAACTAAATTAATTGAGTGGGCTTATCAAAATGGAATTATACTAAATTTATCCTCCAATTATTACCCATAGGGTAATGGTTTGGTTGAATCTTAAAAAAGAATTTGTTTAATGCCATTAAGAAATTAGTAGAAAATAATACACTCAGTTGGAAGTTTTTACTCATATATTATTTGTGAGTTGATTGAATAAGACACAATAAAATTATCAATAATTTTTCCTTTTAGGCTAGATTATGGTGTGGATCTAATATTTTCAATGACACTGAAGAAACCCAAATATTAGCTCATTCATGACTATATGGAATAAAATGAGACAAGTTAGTATAGGATATTAGACCTAATTTATTTGGAGGACATAAGAGAAGAATAATTGTAGAATTTTAGTACATATGAGGCTATTGTGAAGAGATGGTTTGATAAAAGAGTGTAGGTGAAATGCTTTTGTCTTTGACACTTGGTCTTATTATGATAAAAATCCCATGAGAAAAAGGGTCAACATTTTAATGTCAATAATATTTGGATTAGACCGTATGAAGTTTTAGAGCTATTAGGATGAAATGCATTTAGATTTAAAGATATTCAAGGAAATGGAATTCCATTACCTATCAACAAATAGTTTTTAAAACATTACTTCTCAATTGTTCTATCAAATACAATTTCAGAATGAAGGTAAGAAGGTTAATGGTATGTACATATTGTATGTATTTTCCCATTTTATTAAATATACTTGTGTTTCTTTTTTACTTTAGTTTCCTATTTTCTTAAATTAATTTCTCACTTTCTTAGTTTAGTTTTCTTTCTGATGTTTTATGTTCATATTTAATGGCATATTTTCTTACTATTCTTGTACCTCATTCCATTTTTTTCCCCCAAAATATTTAAGTTAGTTTATGTTATTATAAATGTTCATGGTCTTCATGTGATTTTAAATATTGATTATATATGAATATCTATTATATCATGAAAATTTAGTCTTTCCTAAGGTACTAACTTGGCATTGTCATTATGGATCTTACATCATTTCACTTTGTTTATGCTTTGGTCTTGGATAAGTAAGAGTTTATAGAAATTAATATTTGTTAGAAATAAAGTTTAATAAATAAACATAATTTTAGACAAAAATATTGAATCAACATTTTTTCCTTATACTCTCATAGGTTAGAAACTTCAAATGTTGATGAATGTATGAGAATAGTTTAGATTTTAGAATTTATAAGGTGACTAGTCATATTTGAACATTTACATAAACTACTAAAACTATAATACATTTTAAAAATTTTGAAGACCTATGATTCAAAAAATATTATTTTAATTTTATAAATGTTCATTTTTTCATTGAAGCCATCAACCTGCACATTATCTCAAATATGAAGCAAAAGGGAAACACTTAAATGATTTAATTTTATCTTAATAGTCATGAATTTTATGAGTCTATAATTATAACTTGGATTTATCCTTAACCCTCAATGGATTAAAAATTAAATCTTCTAAAAATGAAAAAATCAAAAGGAAATTGAACTTTAAAATGTAAAATCCAAATTCTTTCCTCGAAAGGGTGATTCGAGCAATATCCATCGGAGGATTTCCACCCCAACTGGTACTATAAAAATGGATTGAGTGGGACTATAGGTATATATTTTAGGGATATATATTCCTATATATTAGTAGAGTAGTTCCCATGCCATCCCCACCTAAGCCAAACATCCAAATTTTACCTTCTTACAATTATAATTTGTTTGGATAAATTTAAATTTATTTATTCGAATTCAAGAGCTATAAAATAATCAACCACTATATCACCAACTTCTGTTCTTATGAATATATTAAACTTATTATGTCACATGTTAAGGTAGAATTTAATGCTTTCATATTTCTATTTTTATATAAGTATTTGTCTATAGTTTTATGTTTCTTGTTCAAGTGTGAAGATTTACCATATATCTTCTGAATTCTAAAAAACAATCTCCCCATGGAAGTCACCATTTTTAGGGTCCAACATACCCCATACTCAAAATATTCACGTGGAGATCATCTTGATTTAAAATACTTATTTATTGTTTCTATTATCACTTACTTACATGGCAAAATTATAAATGTTACATAAATTGCTTGATATGGATTTCCATCTTAAGGTTCCAAACTTATGGATGTGTTTGATAAAATTTAACAACCATTAGTTGACCATTTTTAAAAATGATTAGACAATCCTTGTTTATATTTTAAACAATAAAATATTGGCCTTTTGAATTTTTATTAATTGATTCAAAATTTTATTCATCATTGGTTTATATAATTTAAATCATCTCAAGAATCCTAGTTAAAGTGGTTCTTCATGTATCCATTTTATTGTTGTTATTATTTTATGAGGAATTATAACTTCAATATTAGAGTATTGGTATATTTTGTTCATTATTAACTTAAATTTAATGTTTTGAAACATTTTATATTTAAACATAAACATGACTTCATTAAAGGTTAGATTGAAAAGGGGCCAATTTCACTATCTATTATTCTATTAGACCCTGTACATTATTTTTTAAATATTTAAATTACATTATAATCTTAAACCATTTAGATATAGATCAAATTTAATTTTAAATGGTCATTTTAATGATTTGAAATTTTTATTTTGAATTTTAAAAGTGGCTTAGTTGATTTGCTAATGTATTTTTTCCTAGTCACATTTGATTATTTCAAGATTTCTTTTAAGTTTTACAAACTTTGGATTATAAAAATTAATGATTTAACGGGTGTATTAGGGACTATAATTAGATAAATTTAGATTTGTCTATACACTATGTTAGGATTTCCTTTATTTACTTATCAAGTATTTTTGTTTTTATTTGACTAACATATTAGCAATTTGCTTAAAGTGTTTCTTTTTGCTTGTATTTGTTCAAAAACATCTTCTAATGTTTTTCAAGTTATTGATATTTACTACGTGTAAAAATATTAAGTGTTTTGTTCCACATGAAGTTGATTATTAAAAAATGGCTATGTTTTATAAGCCATAAAGTTATGTGATTGTGATATGTGGCTGCATCTTGGGAAGTTAGAACTTGGAGGAAAATAGTCAACAATTAAAAGTTCATGAGTTTGAAAACTATTTGAGACATCCATGTGGTATGTTTTTTGGTGATTTTAGTGAATAAAAATTCTATACTAATTTTAAGGCCTAAATTTATAAGATCGTGCCATCTTGCATGATCTTGGATATCAGCGGAAAAGAAGGTCTAAGACAATCCGTAAAAGTTCCAAAGACCTGAATCCCTATGATGATATCATGTGGTTGGATTTTAGGAATTAAGGATTTATAGGATTTTTTTAGAAATCATAAGACTTTGATGGGAGATTTAATGAAAATAATCCATGTGACATCATAAAAAATTTAGAGATCACCCCAAATTGTAATGGAAAATATTGATTCTTATAAAATTAGCTAAGTGTTAAAGGTAGAGGAAACCCAAGATCATGCCACATAACATGAATCATTCAATTATGGAAGATAATTTTAAAAAAAAAATTAGTTTTGAAGAGATCCAAAGTCTTATGAATGCAATACCTGGTCACATATCAAGATTTAGAGATATTCAACGTAATGAACATTTTGAAGATAGTATAACCATGAAGTCCCATGATTATGACAAATTGTTTCTTCTTGGAGAGGCATTTTTAAGAAAGGTGAATACATAGTCAATGGTCGAAGACTCCCTTAAGTCTTTAGATTTTGCAATGTGACATGATCTCCAAGACTTAGTTAGTGGAAGAAATGATACCCATAATTAATCCTTGAAGATACTAAACTCCATGATGATGTCATATGGTACCATTATTTGAGCTATAATGTAGAAAAAATTTCAAATTAGATCATAATAAATGGTCAAAGACTCCCCATAGTCCTAATATCATTCTAAGTGACACATATTAGGAATCCATAGTCTATCAAGTATATAAAGTAGTAGAAAATCTTGACGCTTCTAGAAAGTGAGATTTTGAAAGATTTTTTTAATCATGAAATATCTTATCTGTGAAGCATAATTCAAATTTTATGGAAATCTCTAAACATAAGTGATAGTCAAATGATCATTTTGGATGGATTTTAATTAAAAATTGTAGGTAAAAAAGAGCAGATAGACACATTATATGATCTTGGGTATTTTTTGGAACATTTATAACATATAACATGTTAAAAAGAGTTTTAAAATATTGAGGACACATTTCAATGATTGGAATAATTAATTTAAAATATAAAAATATCTATTTAAAGGATTGCATTTAAGGTCTTATAAACCAATAAAAATAGAAGGAATGTTATTATTGGCTGGACTGGCAAGGATAGAAATTCAATATGGAAATAAGATGAGTATTATTTTTCATCACTATTCAAAAACATCAAGAAGTTAATCATGAAAATGAAGCCTATTTTACACCTATATACAGATTGTAATAGTTTATTTTTCTAATTGATGAAAATCTTTTAACAAGAGATCAAAATTTTCACTTTGGTTACTACTTGAATTTTGACTATAACCTTTCAATAATAAAAAAATTGAATATTTTGTCTCAAAAAATCACAAATACAATGATATAACTTATATAAATACTTATTATACTCTTGTGTCACAATTGATGGCAAACTAGAACAAAATTTAGTCTCAAGTGGTTTAATTCCTTCTTAGAAATCTACCTTGTGTAGGAATCTTCAAATAGAATTTTAGGGTGTTATTTACCAAAATGAAAATATAGACTCTATAATATATTTATTGAAAAAAATTACACTCTCCAAGAAATAAAACTAGTCTCAATTATTGGATATTTATAAAGTATCTCAGACTTTCTCCTGTAACCCCTAGGCTTAATTGATCTTTTGTACGTCAAATTCTAAAATAGACCTATATATGTATTTTAAAAACCTAATAGTGTATTTTGGGGTTTAATTGATTATTTAATTCTCAAAAAATATTATAGATTCTCGCTCCAAGCATTTTAACACAAAAATCTCAAAACTCTATTTTGGTCTTCTATGCCTAATTGCCCTTTAGTATTTCAAATATTGAAATATACATTATCAAGGTTTTAAAACAACTTGGGAAGGTTGTATAAAATATTTATAAAGTTTTATAACCTTTTTATTACCTTAAAATGCTAAAAATTAAATAGTTGAAACAAAAATTCCTTCTCACTATCAAATTCTAGAGAATTCAAGGCTTTTAAGGAAACATAATCAATCAAAGATATAATTGTATGGTCTATATATCTATAAAAACACTTTAATAATATTATTTACTCCTTTTATTAACTATGCACCAAATTTTAAGTTGTTTTAAATTAAAAATGAATTTATTCACATTTTTTTTATGAACTAGGGTTTGTTTGTAGACCTAAAGCCAAAGAGCTCTCAATTGACGATTGAAAGAACTCAACGAGTTCATATAAAAAAATATTCTTGAATAATACCCTAATATCACTATAATTAATTTTAAAATATTTATATTTAATTCATGCATGATGTAAAATGTGATGTAAGAGCTTTGTCCTCAATTTGTAGACCCAAAATTCACAAAAGTAGAAAATTCACTGACTAAGAAGGAACAAAAAGTACTTAAAAGGTTAAAAATCCATAAATCTATATTTATAATATCCTAATACATTTATAAAAAAAATAATATTGAATTTTAGTCAATTTTATTAAAAAACTATACGAAACTATGGGGTTTTTCTAATGGTAAACTATCACAAGCTCACTCAGTCTTCTATGTAACCTCCAAAATGGAGAAAACATACCTATTAATGCTTATATAAGGGTTATAACATATCTTGTATCCTTGGTTAAATTCTCATATCCATGCTTTTATTAGTAAAAATCTAATTTTTGACTCTAATATCTCTTCAATAGATCTTATAAGGTTAAAAGATACCTTAGTTAGCTTCCTCTCTATTGAGCATGACTTTCTCTAGAGGATATACATAGGGTTTTATAAGTACAAACATATTTATGAATTTAATGAAACCTATACAAATATTATGAATGTATATAACCTATTATAAGTCGTCATTCTCCATAGTTACATCAAAAATTTGACATATTTACAATTATAGTGTTTGAAAAGTCAACTTGAGCATTTTGGAGGGAAACCTCCGAAAGAATATTATTCACTAACTATAATTACCTAGACCCTAAAATGGTTTAAAATGTCTCCTCTAAGCCATTTAATCTCCTTGAATATAACATATATACATGTTTTGATGATGCACCTGCATCAATCCACCAAGGTGAACAAAAGAAGTCTTCATTGTTTCATGTCCATGAGGATTTACTACAGGTGATTTTGTGTTTTCTCTTCTTCCTTGGTAGTATTTAGTATTCTTTATCAACTTGAATCCTCTAAGATATCATGTTGAGTATATAATTGTAAAATAATTATCTTATTATTTCAACATTTTCCTTATCCTATGCAAATCCAAACTCTCTTCTTTCACTAGACCTACACATATATCAAACAAATTAGCAAAAACTATTTCCTCTTTGGAATCTTGAGATTCCTAGTTTTGATCTTCAAATAATGATTTTTTTTCTATGGATCAACTTAAACTTTATTTTATTCTTATTGTTATTTCCCTTTCAAAACCTCTAATTTTTTGTTGACATCTTCATTACTGAGGTTACCATATTTATTACACTATTCATCATCTTTATTAGTGTCATTATTATCAAAATTTTCATTATGGTCCTTGATTAAAATTTCATTGTCTTAAATTTTCAATTTTATATATGGTAATTCATTGACTTTATTACCTTCCATGTCAATTTCATCCAATACACTGATTTTATCAAGAAACCCTTCAATAGATTCTATGCTTCTTATCAAAGATAATTGATTGGACAAGTTCACAAAAAACTAACCCATATGATCATTTGAAATAAATTGAGTTTTTGATTGAAAATAATATGTTTTATAGGATGTAATAAATATTTTTTGTTGGTAAATTGATATATCACTTACCTAATCTTCCTTTATTTTCTGTAAAAACTCTTTATGACCCATAATAAACACTTTATAATTACATCCAATAATTGAATATTCATTCTTGAATGGTAAAAGTGTGTGTATTACCCCATTATACTCAAAACTATAAGTTTTATTTTCCCCACCATGCATGGCCTTCTTGTCATACCACCATGGTCTACCTAAGATCAAATAGAAAACATCCATAAGCATTATATCACACACCACTTGATCTTTGTAGTTCCTTACCTAAAACTCCACTTGACGTTATTCTTTGACCAAAATGTGATGGCATTTTTGAATCAATGAGACCTTGTATGGATTAGGATGTGAAATTTTATTCAATCATATTTTATCAATCATCTCACAAGAAACATGGTATCAATTATTACACTATCAATGATAACTTTAAAAACTTTACCTTTTGCTTTGCATGTTATCCTAAATAGTGCTTTCCTTTGAGTAGGTTTTGAAAGCTCTTTGCTTGGTTTTATTATAATCGTTTTCATATCAAATATTCCCCTTATTCTAGTGTATCCTCATAAATATTTTATGTAACATCCTCCTCTCGATATCTTTAAGCAAACATGAGTACTTTCTTGACTAGAGGATGAATGATCATGACACTCATATGATCTACATCCAAATTTTCCACATTTAAAGCTTCTACCAATAAAACCACTATTTATACATCTACCTATATCAAATGGCCTCTTCCCTATAAAATAATAGATTATTATTAAAGTATATTCTTTCCTCTATGGATTGATTTCATATTTTCTATCATGAACCTATAATTGGCATCTTTCACCTTGCTCATCTTTGCCATTAAAAGGTCTACTTCTGTCTCTTGCATGCTATGAATCCCTCATTGTCTTATCTTTGGATTAAAATACATATTGGTATGAATCATAAATTTAATTGTGTGTAATGAGATCAATTTCATCTTGAATAAAAAAATTTAATCCATTAATGTACCTTGCCACTTTTTCTAGATCCTCCTTTACATGACATGCTCTTATATTTGGTCTATAAAATTACCCAGTATAATATTTTATTGAAATACCCTTTTGTTTTAAATTTTGAAATATTCTAAATAAAATACTTTTATATTCTTTAGGAATGAACATACCTTTAAATTTTTAATCATTTGGTCCCAACTTTTGATTTTTGGCTTTTATTTCTCCTCCTTTATTCTTGGATGCCATCCCACCATAATGATCCATGTCCTCTAAGCCTTGTCACTATAAACCTCAATCTATTATCTTCATCCACATTCCATTATTAAAATTACTTATACATACTACTTATCTAATTAATCAGGTCCTCTACATTCAATATGCCATTATGCATTGGCATTTCCAATTTAGGCTTAGAGCTTACTCCCATGATTCCTACAACAAACCTTTATTATGATAGTTATCCTTATATATATACAATTGTGTATTTTTTAGGAGGTCCTTAATCCTCCATATCACTAATGTATCCAACATCTATACCTCTCCTTTATGTTTTCTCCATAGCATCCATTCTTATATTCAGATATCTGATCTCTTCCAAGAGAGCTGCATTTATAGCATACATTCTTATAACTCCTCTTACTCTAGTTGGAATTTGTAAAAATACTTATTTATATACCTTTAAAAACATTAGGAACCCATGATTTTTCATAATATCTATGATTTGATACCACAATTGATGTCAAACTACAAAGATTCTTCTAGTACTCAATTTGATTGATGAAAATCATTCAATAAGAGATCACAATTTTCACTTTGGCTAATAATTGAATTTTGAATATAAACTTTAAATATTAAACTATTGAATATTTTAGATCAAAGATGAAAAAATACAATAATATAAATCATATAAATACATATACTCTTGTATGACAATTGATGGTAAACTCAAACAAAATTCAGTGTCAAGTACCTTAATTCCTTCTTACAGATCTACTTTTTGTAGGAATATTGAAATATAATTTTATGGTCTTTTTAACCAAAATGTAAATATATATTCTATAATATATTTAAATAAAAAAATTACACTCTCTCCAAGAAATAAAACCAATCTCATATATTGGATTTTTATAAAGTATCTCAGACTTTGTCTTGTAGGCCACTAGGTCTAATTGAGCTTTTGTAGGTTAAATTATAAAATATAGATACACATGTATTTTAAACACCTCATACAGGTATATTTATGTGTTTAATTTATTATTCAACACTTATACAAGATTATGGATTCTCACTCAAAGTATTTATACATAAAAACCTCAAAACTCTATTTTGGTCTTCTCGGGCTAATTGCCCTCTAGTAGGTCAAATATGGAAATATACATTATTAAGGTTTAAAAACAACTTGAAAATGTCAAATAAACTATTTATAATGTTTTTAAACCTTTATATCATCTTAAAATATTATAAATTAAAGATTTGAATTAAAAACTCCTCCTCGTAGTCAAGACATAGATAATTTAGAGATTTTAAGGAAGCACAATCAATCAAAGATAAAATTGTATGGTATTTATAGGTTTAAAAACACTTTAATAGTATTTTATACTCATTTAAATAATTATCCACCAAATTTTAAGTATTTTTAATGGTTAAAAGTTAAATTACTCACATTTTTCTATGAACTAGGGTTTGTATGTAGACATAGAGCCCAAGAGATATAGATTGATGATTCATAAAAATTAACATGTTTTTAATCAAAAAATACTTTAATAACACCCTAATATCCTTATAATACCTTTTTAAATATTTGGATTGACTCCATTCATGATGTAACATGTGATTTAAGAGCTTTGTCCTCAATTTGCAAACCCAAAATTCATAAAAACACATGATTCACTAACTAAGAAGGAACAAAAAATAATAAAAATGTTTAAAATCCATAAATATACATTTATCATATCCTAATACATTTAATAAAATAATTTTATTTTGAATTACATTCAATTTTACTAAAAAAATATACTAAACTACAAGTTTTTTTTAATGGTAAGTTGGCATAAGCCCACTCAGTCTTCTGTGCAACCTCCAAAATGGAGAAAATATTTTTTTTATGAATTTTTAATGGTTTTAACATATCCTTTCTCCTAGGTTCAATTCTCATATGTATGATTTTATTATTACAAATCTTATTTTTTACTCCAATATCTCCTCAACAGATTTTACAAGCTTAGAAAATTCCTTATTTAGCTTCCTCTACATTGAGCATATCTTGATTTAGAGGATATATATGAGTTTTTAAAATTAAGAACATATTTTTGACTTGAAAGACACTTAGACACATTTTAGGACCCTATATAACCTATTACAACTCATCAATCTTCACAATTAGGTTAAAAAATTCATACATTTACAGATATAGTGTTTAAACCTTCAAATTGTGCAGTTTGGAGTAAAACCTCCAAAATAATCTTATTCACTTAAATATCATTATATATAGCCTAAAATGGACTTAAAAAGTTCAAAATGTCTCCTCTTATCCATTTAATATCCTTAACTAGAACATATATACATGTTTTAGTGATGTACCTACATCATAAGTATGTCATGATTTATTTTTATATTTTCTTGATGTGTTATCATAAGAAATAGAGTTATAATAAGTTACCACATTCAAATTTGGGCATTATTCCATTAAAGTTTTTTTTTACATCAAGGCAATGTGTCTAATTACGTTACCTATATAAATAATAATGTTTTCCATTATAAAAGTCTTCTTTTCTTGAGCCAAAAATATATTATAATTATGCCAAGATTGCATCTACCCATTCTACTCTATTTTTTCCCCTTGATTTCTTGCCAATAGGTTAACTATTTTCTTACTAAAACTCTATTATAATTGTGTCAAGATTACACGTTCCATTCTTCTTTGTTTTGTCATTATTGTATACGATAAGATATTGATTTAAGAATAGTAATAAATGCCAATAATTTGTTTTAAATGTTGGTTTTACAGTTCAATATATAATCAAATTGTGAATTAAATAGTTATATTGATTATGAATTCTCATTTTATTTAATTTAAATCTTTCATTAAATCATTTTCTGTAGTTGCTACATTCTTGTGTATTTTCTTTCTTATGATATAAATTATTAATTATATGTTCACATTTTTATTCGAGTCTTGTTAATTGAGTTATTTATATTGTGAAATAGCCAAACCTTATGTTAAGTGATATAATTACAGCCAACCATGAATTCCATTTCTAATCACTAAAACATTTGATATCTAATAAATAATCATTCATTTTATACCTTAATTTTTCCCACTCTTTTATGTTTTTTTTATGATAATATGCCCTACACACTATATCCTAATCACTATATCCTATGAAATAATATAATAAACCTATGGTTTCAACAAGCTTGCAACATTAGACAAGTTCAAATTAGGTAAGGAAACTAATTGAACTTTTGGTTGAAATAGTTGTGGCTCACCTAGATAAACATTATAGAAAATTCTTGGCCCTTGGATCCCAAATAGAATCCTAAAAATGATGGTATATTCATCCCATGTGTTTTTTAATCCATTTCTCCTCTTAAATAATTAAATCTAATAAGGATATATCATTGGGACATAAATTGATCCAAACAACTAGTAGAAGCATTTGAAAAATAAAAATGATAAAGTGGATGTAAAATAAAATCAAGGCAATAGTAGTTAAAACTTCAGATATAGGACCTATATTAGTGATTCCAAGAGAAAAAGAAAACCATAAAGATGCAATGAGAGCATTCATTTTCATCTATAAAATGAATGGTAGTAATCTATTAAAAAGTTTCTCAAAATTAGAAGCATAGAAAAATTAAAAATTAAAATCAACAATTAGGTGTTCCTAATGTGTAAAGTGATATCATCCCTAAGTTTTCCTAATATGTATAGTGTTATTATAAATCTATAGCAACTACAGAAATAAAAGTATGATCCTAGATCCTTGGAAGGATATGCAAAAGAAAACAAAGAATAGAAGATATAATGAATGTTCTTGCAATGAGTTAAAAAACAATTACAAATATTAGAGAAATAAAAGATACTTCCTTTTTTTTTTTTTCCTTTTTAATAAATTTTGAAATTTTTTGCCTTGATTAACTAGTAAGTTAGTATTATTATCAACATACCCCATTTTAATAAAATTTAAATATGTACCCTTTATCTTAAAAAAACCTAAGTTTGATTCCCACCAAATATAAATTGACCCTAAATTAAATTCATATACAAATATACCAAAGCTTAAAGTTTGTAATTTACAAATTAATTTATAAATTTTGGATTAAAGTCAAGGCATCAATTGATTTAAAGGTTAGTTATCATCTTAATCTAAATTATTCAAATAACCAAGGTAACTATTCGATTGTCAAGTTTATTGGGTTTTACATGTCAAAATTAGTGAATATGTGTCACTTGTTCATCAAAACTTTGAGGACGATTGAAATGAATTAAATTAATTTTTTTTTCCATTTTGCCTAAATGAGATCCTAGCAAGTGTCCATAACTTCGTGCATCATTGGTTTTTGGAATAAAAATATGTTATGATGTTTTTTGTCTAACTAATTAGATGAGATTTATCCATGTGTTTTCATATCATGTCATCATAACTCTAAGCCTAGAACCTTGAGTCACAAAAATTGGTGACCACATGAGTAAGGGATATTTCTCCACTTGTCTCAATCTTGTTTGATCATAAAATTTGAATAATAAATCTAAGTTATAATGATAAAAACCCAAGTGATTGTGTGTTATCATTCTATGTGTCATCATCTCGCCATGAAGAGGATAATATAAAAAATGGAATAGTTATAACATACATACCAAGTGATTCAATGACAATATTCTATGTGTCATACTTTGCAAATTTAGATACCACATGTCATTTACTAATTTTTTCATGAGTCCCTTTGCATAGTCAGCTTCCATGTGTCCCTTTCATGAAAATCATTTTCCATGTTTCATCACCTCGATACTCCATACACTAACACAACTTGAGGACATAAAGACATGTATAAATCAAGTGATAAATTAAAAATTTACATTGCATCCTAAAATTGTATAGTTAACTAAAAACATCTATGATTCAATAACATATAACAATTTTAAGGGTAGACAAACACATCAAAAATAAAAGGGATTACTAGGAAAATTTAGATAATAAAATTAAATATTCATAGTATCTTAGTATTAGACGTTTTATAAATATCAATTAGGGCTCTAACATTTAGGTATATATCTCCTTGTTATTAAAAAGATCACATTTACCCTTTAAAAGTGCCTAAATTCTTAACTCTTAGTTTTATCCATATCACTTTGGTTACCCAAGTCTTTTGCACTACATAAAAGGCTTAAAACCTGACAAACATCCTTCACTATCATTTTTAGATCCATACCTTTTTCTTAGCCTTATAGATACCACTAGACATATAGGGACACTACAAGTGATGGTTCAATCTAGATCCTTATCTAGTGTTTAATTTTTGAAAATAAGAGAAATTTTAAATGTTTTAAGACCTATGGGTTGGTCCATTTGTCTTATTTAACCCTACCATGATATATTATCAAAAGGTGTGGTATAAGTACAAGTCTAAGCCTTCTAATTCCTCATATAATAAATACTAAGAAAACACCTAATAAACCTCAATCAATCAACTATTTAACTATGTTATTCTATCCCATTCATCCATATTTTCATAGAAAACACACGATTAGTCATATTACTGGTCTGAATAATTTAAAGAGTATCCCATGAGCTATATTTTTAAAATTAAAATATAGATCACTATATGAATACTCATATAATATATTTCACACTTTTCCACTACAGAATTTTGAGGACCTCATTATAGTATTTTCTTTGTTGGTATCAATCTATGACCAAGGGTTCATTGAGGTCAAATAAACACTATAAGACTACTAATCCATTTTTAACAAACTCATCATAAGGGTGAAGAGTTAGGGTTTTATAAATTGTCAAAGAGAGATAACATTTATCTCAGATTTGAATACATCATTATAAAGGTGATAACAAATATATAATAATCAAGTTAGTCACAAAAATATATATTAATCATTCCTTACTATACAAATCCATCATAATTAAACACTATATTTGATGGTGGTGTCTAGATCTGATGGTAGTGTTCATAGCTATAGAAGAAAATTTTCTAGAATTTAATAATTGATCAAAAATATTAATCTTTGTTGGAAATATTGTCATTGGTGTCAAAGGTTTAGCATTATTGGTGATAAAGGCCCCATTGCATTTAATGTTGTTTGTAATAAATATATCTTGGCTAATATGAGTTAATATTTATTTAATATTAATGAATATATTTTTGGTTGCATATGAGACAAAATAAGGGCTCGTGGAGAAGTCGAAGAGCCACAGGGTAAAGACAAAAGAAGGATGGGATGCATTTTCCCATGAAGAGTCATCTTGGGTAATACCAAGAGTCACCAACTGAAGACAAAAGAGTAAGGGAAAATTTCTCATGAAGGGACACTTTAAGGAATAAGAAAAGTCACCAAAGATAATGACAAAAGTGGGAAGGACGTTTTTCAAAGGCTTGAATATGAAGGGTCATCCGAGATTGGCACCATTTTCCATGAGGATTGAAGGGTCACAAAGGGGGAAGGCCAAAGGTCATTTGGAAAGCTATAAATAAAGGCTTGAGAAGCCATTTATAATATGGAAGTGAGAGGTTGATTTTATATTGTAATATCTAGCTTAGAAGAGCAATTGTGAGAGATGAATATGATTTGTATCTATTATATCTAGCTTAGAATAGCAAAGGTGAGAGAGAGAAAGGAGATGTTGTATTGATCTATCATTTGTTGAAGATAGCAACATTGAGAGATAGGTGTGTTGTATACATAAAGGGGTTGGTGCGCCTGTGGGTTGGTGCTCACAAATTATTTTTGGGTTGGTGCTCAGCAAAGGGGTTGGTGATCAGCAAAGGGGTTGGTGTTCCTGTGGGTTGGTGCTCACGAATAGGTGTTGGGTTGGTGCTCAAAAAAGGGGTTTGAAGCTCCTGTGGGTTGGTGCTCACAAATTGTAGCTGAGGTTTGTACTTGGAAAATGGGTATTGTGCTCTTGTGGGTTTGTTCGCATGAATATATTTGTGATTGATTCTCTATGGTTTTTCCCACATTGGGTTTCCACATTATATATGGTGTCTCTCTCTATCTTGTGTGATGTTTATTATTTGATTTTTTATTGCATATATTGAATGTTTGATTAAGTGGAATTTGGTTAAAGGAAAGATTTATAAGATATATAATATATTGATTCACCCCCCCCTCTCAGTATATTTTGTGCTTAAAAATTGGTATCAGAGCAGGTTCCTTTTTGAAAAGTTTTACAGCTTGAAAGTAGATCGGCCAAGCACAATGGCTAGGTCACAAGAAGGATTTTATACAAATAAGGCACCTTTGTTTAATGGTATGAATTATGCTTTTTGGAGCATGAGAATGAAGGTTTATTTGATGGCCCTTGGATTTGACATATGGAAAGCAGTGGTGGTGGAGGAATATGAAGAGCCACATACATCTACAATTACTCCAGCAGAAAAGAAGGCAAGTGAATGTAATGCTAAAGATTTAAATGCTATTTTATGTGGTTTATGTGAATCTAAATTTGTTAAAGTTATAAAATGTAAATCTGCTCATGAAACTTGGGTAAAACTTGAGAATATTTACAAAGGTGATAGAAAGGTTTAGCAAGCTAAGCTACAGACTTTTAGAAGGCAGTTTGAAAGTTTGAAGATGGAAGAAGAAGAAGATATAGAAAGTTATCTCTTGCGAGTTAATCAGATAGTAAATCAGATTCAAGGTCTTGGAGAAACATTGGAAGAGTCAACGTTGGTGCAAAAGGTTTTGAGATCTCTACCAATGAGATATGATGTAAAGGTTTCGGCAATCGAGGAGATGAAGAATTTAGCCAAGCTAAAGATGGATGAGCTTCATGGTATTCTCATGGCATATGAGATGCGGACAGAACAAGATAAACCCTCAAAGAGAGAAGTAGCTTTCAAGACATCAAAGAAGGAGAAAGCTAAGATTCAAGAATCAAGTGATAGTTCCAGTGATGATGAAGATGACAACGAAGCAATTTTCATTCGCAAGCCGTAAAGAAGAATAGGTAAATATCAAGGAAAATTACGTTTTAAATGTTTTAATTGTGGAAATATTGGACATTTTTTAGCTAGATGCCTAGATAAGGTTAATGATGATGAAGAAGAAAAGCCTACATACAAGAAGAATTTCAAAGGAAAATCTAAAAAGGGATTCAAGAATAAGAGCCTGTATTCTAAAGATCCTTGCTTAGGCAAAGATAGTGGAGTCAGTGATTCAGAAGAAGAATAGATTCTATTCATGTCCATACATGATAATCAAGAAGAAGAAGAAGAGGAGGAAGCTGAAGTAGATATGGAAGGAGAACTCAATTGTGCCCTAGAAGAGTTAGAAGCTATTCAAAAGAAGAATCGAAGATTAAAGCGCCAGATCAAGAAAAATGAACAAGAGTCAAAAGAAATGATTGAAGATCTACAAGCACACTTTAAAGAAGCCAAGAAGAATGAAGAGGATCTCAAAGCATAGTTGTAAATAGCAATAAAATATTGTGAAAGGTATGTTATTGAAATTGCCTCTTTAAAAGAAGATATTTAGAAAGTAGTCAATGATAAAGTAGTTAGTGATTCAAAATTTGAGGATAGCACTAACATGCTACATAAGATATCAGAAAATCAAAAAGTATATTTAGATAAGACAGGGATTGGTTTTGAAAAGAAAAAGAGCTATGTTGAAGCTCTTACACAAGAGGAAACAAAAAGAGGAGAAGTGAAGAATACAGAGGACATTCCATATAGAGAAGGTTGGAAGAAACAAAGCTACAAAGGCAATCAAGTCAGAGATATATTGACATGTTTTATTTTTATGGATATATTTTTAATTGTAATGGATATGGTCACAAGAATTAGAATGTAGAAAAAGATCTAACAATTTTAGAAATAAGGAGAAGGAAAGTCAAGTAGAGTCAAGCAGAAGCCACAACTCTTTTGCTCCTCTATCACGCTTTGATGAAGAGACCATAGTATGCTACAAGTGCAACAACTTCAGACACATAGCTCAGTATTACAGAAGCATGTTTGAGTCAGTGAAGAAGGATTAGAGGTTCAAAGCTCCATTCATCAGGGAGAAGGCTCAGACATGTACATGGCAGACAAAACAACATGAAAATTTTATGATGGTGCAGAGAGCTCTGCATGTGGGAGGTAAAGATCAGCCATGGTTAATTGATAGTGGATGTTCAAGGCATATGATAGGAGATAAAAGTAAATTCATATCTCTAAATAAGATCAATGGTGGTATAGTGAGATTTGGAGATAAAACCACTACCAAGATAGCTGGAAAAGGTACTTTGAGTATGGATTATGGTAGAACTAAGACTAAAAATGTTTTATATGTAAAAAGTCTTAAGCATAATCTATTGAGTGTTAATAAAATTTTTGATCAAGGATACACATTAAGGTTTCATGCTAAAGGTTGTGAGATTAGAAGAAAATATTCAAATGAGTTGATTGCAGATGCTCAAAGGATAGGGAACAATGTATATGTTTTGTCAGATATCTTCTCAAAGGCACGATCAAAGGATATAGTCAAAGATCAGCGAGAAGAGTTGGGATTAATTTCTATTACTTCTTTCCATTGATGTTCAGCATCAAGTGAGGGGGAACTAAGTGTTAGCTCCAGGTAGGCCCTTTGCCATTGATGTCAAAGGGGGAGAATAACATGTATAGGTACAGGTGCAGAAAATAGGTACAAGGAATAGGTACAGGTTGCTATAATAAGGGGGAATTATTGTATGTTTTTAGATGACAGTATGTGTAGGTGACAAGATGTGGTAGTTTCAGGATTGAGTTTGCCATCAATGACAAAGGGGGAGATTGTTGGAAATATTGTCATTGATGTCAAAGGTTTAGCATTATTGGTGATAAAGGCCTCATTACATTTAATTTTGTTTGTAATAAATATATTTTGGCTAATATGAGTTAATATTTATTAAATAGTAATGAATATATTTTTGGTTACATATGAGACCAAAGAAGGGCCCATGGAGAAGTCGAAGAGCCATAGGGTAAAGACAAAAGAAGGATGGGATACATTTTCCCATGAAGAGTCATTTTGGGGAATACCAAAAGTCACTAATTGAAGACAAAAGAGTAAGGGCAAATTTCTCATGAAGGGACACTTTAAGGACTATGAAAAGTCACCAAAGATAAGGACAAAAGTGGGAAGGAAGTTTTTCAAAGGCTTGAATATGAAGGGTCATCCAAGATTGGCACCATTTTCCATGAGGATTGAAGGGTCACAAAGGGGGAAGGCCAAAGGTCATTTGGAAAGCTATAAATAAAGTCTTGAGAAGCCATTTGTAATATGGAGGTGAGAGGTTGATTTGATATTGTAATATCTAGCTTAGAAGAGCAATTGTGAGAGATGAATATGATTTGTATTTGTTATATCTAGCTTAGAAGAGCAAAGGTGAGAGAGAGGAAGGAGATGTTTTATTGATCTATCATATTTTGAAGATAAAAACATTGAGAGATAGGTGTGTGGTATACACAAAGGTGTTGGTTCTCTTGTGGGTTAGTGCTCATGAATTGTTACTAGGTTGGTGCTCGGCAAAGGGGTTGGTCCTCCTATGGGTTGGTGCTCGGCAAAGGGGTTGGTGCTCCTGTGGGTTGGTGCTCACGAATAAGTGTTGGGTTGATACTCGGCAAAGGGGTTTGAAGCTCCTATGGGTTGGTGCTCATGAATTGTAGCTGTGATTTTTACTTGTTCATAGATATATTTTAGAATGATTCTCTATGGTTTTTCCCACATGGGGTTTCCACGTTATATCTAGTGTCTCTCTCTATCTTTTGTGATATTTATTGTTTGAGTTTTTATTGCATATCTTGAATGTTTAATTAAGTGGAATTTGGTTAAAGGAAAGATTTATAAGATATATAATATACTGATTCACCCCCCCTCTCAGTATATTCCGTGCTTAACAATCTTGCATCCAACTATTTTTATTATAGATCTTTTTTTTCATAGTAAACCCATTTGAATATCATTTCCCTTTGTTATTATAATCAATTAAACATATTTCAAATTTAATACTTTATGTATTTATCATATCTAGTATTTTAATTCAAAATATTCATTTATCTAAGTTTATAATTAATTAGATCACTATAGATTAGTTTATCACCCTTGTTCTTGAATTATTTCTATAATGTTATCCCTATCATAACCATCTAAATTTTAGGGTTAAAATTTTGGTGAAGTTGACCTTTGGTCTCTAAACCTTAGGTCAATCCTAGGATTTTTGGATTCACTATATTTTTATCGATGATTTCAATTTTCAAAATATTTAAAAGTTGAAAACATTTTTTTTCCTGAACATCACATTCAATATGGATGTATCTACTTAGTATTTATTTGGCCAATATATGAAAGTAATCATTTCTCTTTATTTCTCATACATGGTCAAATCAATCCATAAGGCAACAATTTAGAGTTTTCATATTGGTCATGAAAATAAGAGTTCTTTACCAAAAATTAAAAATACAATATATTTTTTCAATCCTTTTGGAAATACTATTGTCCTATACAATAGGTTGGTATTAAGCCTAATCTAGTAAAAAAATAACTACGGTATTATTGACCAATTACACAATATACGTACTCATATTTCAATCCATAATATTTTAAAACAATCAACTATTTTATAAAGATATCTTATATGATGCACTTTGAGAAACCAAGGTAAAAAATTACATAACATTTGCTTCATTTAAGGGTACCATGCATGATTTAATAAATAATTTAAATCTTATTGCTTTTGATAGTAAAGATCTACCATGAAAGGATATCATAAATCTAGACTTACATCTATCCATACAAATAAATATTCAACCTACAAGAATCCAAATGGAGTTCATGCAATCATTATTAATGATATGTAATATTGGTACCCACTCTAGTGATGATATCTTGAATTTTAATTTGTTACTAAAGTCTCCTAAAAATAACATTATTATTTTTAAAACTTTACATACAAAAACCTTACCCAACCATATCAAACTACCATATTTGGCCTATGTAATATACTCAATCAAATTAATCAAACATAATGTCTCTTCTAATGAAATATTTCTATCCCCAATATAATAATAAACATTATTTCCCCTTGCATATTCAATTATATTTTCATTGAAATATAGATGCAATGGTTAAAATGGAGGAAAAACCACCGATCCATCTTATGTTACAAAAAACTAATAGTAAAATCTTATACAATACACCTAAGAGATAATTTACACAATTACGCAAGTCTCTATCTTTGTTACTTTAGAAGTTTGTGGAGTGTCATATCATATCTCTCCCATCTCCCATATAGGCTGATATGAGTGGATCTCTACCCAAATGATATGATGCTAATATATATTATGACTATCACCAAGGCTTTGTGAGTTATATGAACAAATGCTATACCTTAAAGCATAAGATCCAATAAATTATTGTTAACCAAAATATTTCTTTTGATGATCCTCTAAAGGATTTGTGTTCACAACCTAGTGATCACCATAATTAGAAAATATCTAAGAATCCTTTGAAAAACCATTTGAATAAAAATATGGAAGTTAAAATGGTATATTATGCATGTTATCATCTACCACATTATAAACACTGATTACATGGTAATATTTATGTTGACGCTGGAAAGTGCACCCAGTTGGCATGAAAATGGATTCTTGCCCTCTCCCCACAACATGGAAATTCCTCTCTCACCTATGGGATGGCGAAGCAGGAGAGGAGAGTCTCTAGGTATGGGCTAGTTCCCTCTGATGTATCTTGTTTGTTTCAGGTAGTGCAAAAATATAGATATATTGATATACTGGGGGGGATGAAAAGGGAGAAGAAAATGCATGAAAACAAACAGCCTACTCTAAAAGAGGAGATACACCAAAATAAAGGTTGATCTTTCATATCCACTCTCAAAATCAAGAGAAATGCAAATATACTCTACACATCTGGTAGAAGAACCAGGCTGCTAAGACTAACAGGGAGGCTATAATGGAAAATACACAACAAAGGTTTACCAAGGTGCTGTGGAATGCACACTTATAAGCAACTTCCTCTATTCTGTCCTACTCAAATATTGCTCTTCTCCTTTCAGCTGTAGGAATGGCCCTTGTAGATGACTGGTCTATTGGCATTAACTTGTTAAAGCATTGAAAATAGTGACTAAACAAAAATAATACTCATGACATACACAACAAATCTATCCAAGATGGAGGCAAAAACTGTATTTTAATGATTCAAGTGGAAAATTTGGAGAGCTGTGCTCTTTACAAAATTGGAGAAGATCTTTAAAATGACCAAGTCTGCATATTTATATGGAAAGAGCCAAGAGGAGCTCTCATTGGCTTTTGCTTGCAAGTGGCAGCCTCAGTCTTCATTGGGAAGAGGAAAAATACTATAAATGATGTCATAAGTCTATGGGGACCATGCTTGTTGCCTCGTTTTGCATGCTAGTCTACTCCTCTGATGGCTGGGCAGGCCTTTTCTTGTGTTCTGCAGGCCTCTTTTACTGCCTAATGTTGTGGGCAGTAATTTTACCACCCACTATCATGCACTGCATGTGGAACTTCTGTCGATGTCAGTTGATTTACTACCGACTGTGGCTGTTTTGCAGATGTCGACCGAATTAGCTGCTGAGCGTGGTAGTTTTGCTAACACCGACCAATGTTGACGGCCTCCTTTTCTCTACCAACTACTTCACATGGCAATTTTGCCACCCATTGCTTGTGTGTAGGCAGTCTCTTTTTTCTCGCCAATGTTGTGGGTAGTAACTTTGCCGCCCATTGCAGAAAACTTGAATTTTTGTGGGACTTAGACAATTGAATCATTGACTTGAAATTTTTTCATTGAACTAAGCACGAACCTAATGATGGACTGCAACTTGAAATTGACTAGCCTTGCAAAAGCAGGTGTAGGAGGTGACCGAGATTTTGCCAGAGGGGAAAAATTGGGTCAACAAATTGGTGACTCATAGGGTAAGCGTGCCTGCTATGCCTAGAACCCAGTTGCCTTACATTCCATTAGGTGCGGAGTCAGATGATGAATTTGAAGAGTGTTCACAATAGCTTTGATAATTCCAAAATCAAATACATAGAATTTACCTCCAAATGAAGGGAAAAGCACAAGGCTAAAAACAACTAACTATGCAAAATACACTTATGGAAAATAGGGAAAACAAGGGAAACTATGTACAGCCAAACCAAAAATTAGTGGCAATGCTTCAGATGTATCCCATTGACTGGGATACGTAATTATTCACCGTCCAACCTGGAGAGCTAGAACACATTATGCTGCTTACACTGAGTAATCATGTAAGGACCACTCCAGAGGGCATCAAATTTTGCATGTTTTCTGGGCTTAGCTCTATCTTCGTCCCATTTTAAGACAATGTCTCCTTCAAAAAAAAATTTTGACAAAGATTTCTTGTCAAAATGTCTTTTCATTTGTTGTTGGTGACTAATCATAGAGACCATGGCCCGATTCCTTACTTCCTGGAGCTCCGTTAGTTCACACAACCTGACCTCCATGCTACTTCCTTCTTCCAGTTATAGCTGATGAGCGAGGTCCAGTGTTGGCAATTCGAGTGAAATGGGAAGCCTTACTTCCTTTTCATACATAAGCATATATGGATAATTTCTGATTGCTCTCTTCGAGGTGATCTGATCGGCCCATAGCGCTGTCTTCAGCTTGGCATGCCAAGTTCTCTAATTTTCTTCCATGGTCCTCTTTATAATCCTGATCAGATTTTTGTTAGTGGACTCAGCTAGCCCGTTTCCCTGCGGGTAGTAGTTTGAAGAAGTGCTGAGGTATATACCATACCTTAGCACCCATTCACTAGTTTTGGTTCCTAGAAAAGCCAAGGCATTATCTGAAATTATAGTGGCTGGGACCCCAAAACATGTCACTAAGTCCTCATAGAAATCTAGGACTGCGCTTTCATTTGCTTCCTTCAAAGCAATGGCTTCCACCCACCTGGTGAAATAATCCGTAGCAGTCAGGACCCATTTATGTCTGGCACTGGAGGGAGGATTGATCATCCCTATGAAATCTAAGCCCCACTGCATGAATGGTTGTTCAACTTGAATGGGCTATAGGGGCATGGTAGCCAATCACTATTTTTCATCAAAAAGTGCACACTTTTGGCACTTCCTTATCCAGGCATAGGTATATTTGAAAAGAGTGGGCCAAAAATAGCCAGCTCTCATTATTTTTGTTGTTGTGGTCTTAGGAGCGAAATGGCCGCCTGCTGGCCCATCGTGAAACTCAGCCAATACCTTGTCAGCTTGACTGGGGTCAATGCATCTCAAGAGAACCCTAGAGAGATCCTTCCTGAATAATACTCCATCAATAAAAACATAAGGAAGGGACTGAAGTTTAAAATACCTTCTTCTAGCCCTACCAAGACCCTGTGGACATTCGCCCGTAAGAAGGAAGTGCCTCATGTCCAGCGTCCAATCTCTTATGACAGCTAGTTCTTTTGCAGTGGCTGCGTCATGGATTAGCAAGTTGTCTTCACCCTTTTGTTTCAAATCTACTGCTAGCTATTCACACAGGCCCCTTCATCTCACCAACTTGGTGATTTTGATGTCTATATCGTACTCCATCACTTTGGTGATCCATATTTCTCTTTTCTCATTTAAGTCTTGATTGGCCAAGAAATATTTGATGCCAAGATGTGGAACCATGAGATGGGTCATGCTGTTTGACAACATATATCTGAATTTCTTCAGGTTGCGCACTACTGCCAAGACTTGCTTCTCTACGTAGTTGTACCTGATTTTGAAGTCCTCTAACCCTTGGCTGAAGAAGGTGAGTGGTTGCTCGAGGTCATCACTATTTGCCTGAGTAACCATATCAGATATTACTTCCCCATTACTGAAGGTATAGAGATTGAGGTCTTTATTGAATTTAGGGCTGATTAGAGCGCGAGCCTGGGTCAAAGCCTGCTTGATGGCTTCAAAGCTATCTTTTCTTGGCACTGTCCACTTGAATTCTTCACCCTTCCTTAGCATAGAGGCAAGTGGTTTAATTATTTCAGCAAAGTTTGGAATGAACCTCCGAATGAAATTTATTCAGCCAAAGAAACTCTACAGGTCTTTCTTGTGCTTTGGTAGGGACATCTCTAGAATGGAGTGAACCTTCTCGGGGTCAATAGACAAACCTTCCTTGGACACAATGTGACCAAGAAGTTTCCCCTCATGAACAACAAATACACATTTCTTTGCATTTATGGAGATGCCAAATTCCCTGCACCTCTCAAAAATTTGCCTGAGGTGTTCTATATGCTGGCCCACCCCCTTGGAGAAAACTGTTATATCATCAAGGTACACCAGCACGTTCTTATTTATCAAACCACTGAAAGCAATGTCCATGGCTTGCTGGAAGGTAGCACCAGCATTGGATATCCTGAAAGGCATCTTCTAGTAGGTGAACGTTCCCCATTTAGTGGTGAAGGCTATTTTGTATTGGTTGCAACCTCACACCAGAATCTGATTATATCCTAAATAGCCATCCAGGAGGGAGAAACATTCGGAACCAGTTACCCTTTGGAGAATCTACTCCATGTTCAGGAGGGGATAATGATCCTTTAAAGAGACTTTATTAAGGTCTCTAAAATCGATGCATAGCCTGATCTCCCCATTTTTCTTTCTAACTGGAACCAAATTGGCCAACCATGAGGAATGTTTGATCAGAAATATAATGCTAGACTCAATCAAATTGACTAATTCTTTCTATATAAGTAGTTCGATCATCAGATTAACAGGCCTCTACTTTTGTGTGACTAGTTTTACACCTTCCTCTAGTTCATTGGTGTGCTAGGCGAGTCTTGGATCGAAGCCCTTCAAGTCACTATAATTCCAGGCAAAGATGTCAGTGAACTCCTGACACAGCAGAATGAAAGCTTGTCTTTCTTGAAATGTGTAGACCTTACCAAGCACTAGCAACTTGTCCTTAAAGATTTCAACTTTTTCATAATTCTCCTCTCTGGTAGTGATGCACGCTTTGTCATCTCTTAGTTGGTCATCTCCATTGAAAATACTTTCAAGTGTGACCAGACCCTTAGGGAGTTTATTGTTTTTCAATTGAAAAATCTGATTTCTGTATTGCTGCTGTAATTTCGCTTGATTGTGGACCGCAAATTTAGCTTCTTCCTGTAGGAAGAGAGGTATCTGCTGGTCACTTTCAAAGACCTACCAATTTGTAACATTATCTAGAATTGAAGGCCGAACCACCACCTTTAAATGGGGTGAACCACAATCCCTGCTTATCTCTTTTGAAACATCAAATTGGGTGCCAATAGCTGCCAGCCTGTCAGCCTGCTTATTCTATTCTCTGGGAATCGAGGTAATGTTAAGAGCAAGGAAATCCTCCATCAAGTCCCAGACTCGGTGTTTGTAAGACTTTAGCAAGGAGTTCTTGGTCAGGTTCAGGCCTCTTATTTGGTTCACTATTAGTTCACTGTCCCCCAAGATTTACAACTTCCTGATCCCTCTCTTTCTTGCCCACTCAAGTCCATGAATCAAAGACTCATATTCTGCAACATTACAAGTGCAAGAAAATTGGAAATGGAAAGCTAAAAAATACCTTCCTTAAGAAGGGGAAACTAACATTGCCCCACCACCAGCACTTAGTTTACTTCTAGAATCGTCGAAGTATAGCTGCCAAAGGCCAAGGTCTTCCTTGTTCTCCTTCATTAAATTGGGCATGACGGTGCCTTCTTCATGTAAGCAATAAATGCCAAGGTCTACTTCCTCAATAAACTTATAAGGATCGTGCTCAAATTTATTGCTTCCCCACTCATCCAAGAGTAGATCTGTGACTGCTTCAAGAGTAGAAGATGAAGATTTGTCTGTTTGAGACTCTTCTCGATCGATGATAGTGTAATTGACATTCACTGCCTTGGGTGAATAGGGATCTAGGTGGTCTTTGTAGAGTGGCTCGGATTCGATTTTCACTTTGGTCCCATACTTGGTTATGAAAACCAGATATGACCAATTCATTGCTAGATAACCACCTATTTTGGACGTAAAGTCCTTAAACAAACAAATTACGAAATATGGAGCAACGTCTACTACCACTATACCATGGGGAATTGAGAATGTCAGGCAGGCATGTAATGTTAAACTCAATCCTTTCAAGATTCCAACTATCTTTGCAGGTGTCTCATCTAGTTGCAGGACTCCTTTGTTCATTGCTTCATACTTTAACCCCATCTTATCAGCAATGCACTTAGGCATCACTGAAGTGCTGGCCCACTGTCAATTATGCAATTGTGTACTAAGAAATCCCCTATGATCAAAGATACATAAAAAGGGGGAATCCTTTCTTCTTTCTTTACCTGATCTGAAGTAGAATGCTACCCATTCATCATCAAGATGTTATTAGTGTCTGGTGGGATAGCCTGTCGATCTAGTTCATGCAATTCTTTCTTCAATACCTCCTTTTGTCCTAGAAGGGACAATAAATCCCATAGAGAAATGCTCACATGCAATTTCTTCATTTGGTTAACTATATTAACTTGGGGGCTGATTCCCTTCGTGTTTTCCTTTAGACTGATTCCAACTAGAGCTGTAGACTCAGGAGCTGGAGGTGCAGATGGTTGACTAAAAATTGGGGCCCTTTGAAAAGGGTGAGATGGAGGATTTATTGCTACATGAGGGGAATCTTGTGCTTCTCCAACTGCTCTTCTTTTAAATCTCATATTGGCTGTAATGTAATCAGCCTGATTGCCTACAGTGCCCCCATGATTAAATGCACAGAGCTCACCTTCTTCATGATTTATCAGAGTAGAATCCAGCTGAGTTTGATTGTTACTTGTGCTGGGCTGAGCTGGAAACTCAAAAAATTGGGAATGATCAGCAACCTAGTTTTCTAAATTTTGGAAGAAATTCATCATCTCATTCGTATGGATAGCTTGCTCTTGACTATGTCCCATGGTTAAATAGCTAGGCTATTCCTGTACAAGGTTATTATGAGTAGGCACCATGGCTTTAGATGATGAAGAGGGGCCTAAGTTATAATTTTGGCAAGGCCTGGTCTGAGTGAGCTGACCTTGTCCCTGATTATAGCCTTGAAAAGGGTTTCTAGGTGTTTGACCATAATATTGATAACCTGGATTTGGCTTGTTATTTTGAGCTTGTTGCCTTTTAAGAGCTACAAGTTCATTTGACATGTTTTGTAATAGGCTTTTTACCTCATGTAGTTCATTTTATGGAACAACAGCTGGCTTTTCAATGGTAGGCAAGGGAGCAATTATGGGAACAATGGTTTGTATAGGGGGTAGCATTTCTGGAAAAAGTGGCATGTTGGGCCTAGGAGCGATCTTTTCGGCTTGTACCAAGCAATTTTTGGCCGCTATGGCAATGTCATAAGTAGCTGGTAGTATGTGCCCTCCCATAGATTGGATCATCACAGCAATATCACTGTTCAATGCTTTTAAATAGTACAAGAAAGCATAGCTAGGATTTGGCCTTACCAGGATGGGAATTCTATCCGAAGTCTTTTGGAACTACGTGTTGAAGTCCTGCATGTACTCGTGTGGATCTCTCTTTATAGTTGTTAGCTGCTCAACAAGAGAAAGGTCGTCACTTTTTTCCCCAAAATGACTAGTTAAATGAGTGCCCAATTCATTCCAGGAATGTATAGAATTCATAGGCAAGGTTTCATACCAATCAAGGGCCTTCCCTTTCAGAGACAAAGCTAGCAGTCTGATGGCAATATTTTCTTCTGTTATATTGTGAATATTGCAAAGGTTGGAAATATTCTTGATATTTTCAACAACTGTAATAGGTCCCACTCCATCAAAAGAGGGCACATTTTTTAGAGCCATTTTGGGAATTGGATCATAGCGTGGGAGGTTTAAAGGGCTCTCACCGCAGAAAGCTGCAAAAGGCAATGCCATGGCTGGAACAGGCTATAATTGTGGTTGCGCTGGGTTGATGTTCCTAGCAACAAGTCTAGGAGGATTTACTAATGGATAAGGGTGAGTTCTTTCAAACCTGAGCCTTTTAGCAGAGTTTAAAGGTAGCTCAACAAATTCAAAAGGAACCCTTCTTGAAGCTGACCTTGTGGTAACCTTTGGCATAAAAGTTTAAGTGACTGGTCTTAAAATAAAGAACTGAGCTATTACCAGTGGAGTCGCCAGATGCTGAAAATATTTGAAATGATTGTAGCAGGACCAACATCAATCCTAAAATACTACTGCATTAGAAACCGATAAAATTACGATCCCACCAGGTGTGCCAAAACTATTGGCACTGGAAAGTGCACCCAGTTGGCAGGAAAATGGATTCCTACCCTCTCCCCGCAACATGGAAACTCCTCTCTCACCTGTGGGATGGCAAAGCAGGAGAGGAGAGTCTCTAGGTATGGGCTAGTTCCCTCTAATGTATCTTATTTGTTTCAGGCAGTGCAAAAATATAGATATATTGATATACTGGGGGGGATGAAAAGGGAGAAGAAAATGCATGAAAACAAACAACCTACTCTAAAAGAGGTGATACACCAAAATAAAGGTTGATCTTTCACATCCACTCTCAGAATCAAGAGAAATGCAAATATACTCTACACATCTGGCAGAAGAACCAGGCTGCTAAGACTAACAGGGAGGCTATAATGGAAAATACACAATAGAGGTTTACCAAGGTGCTATGGAATGCACACTTATAAGCAACTTCCTCTATTCTATCCTTCTCAAATATTGCTCTTCTCCTTTCAGCTACAGGAATAGCCCTTGTAGATGACTGGTCTATTGGCATTAACCTGTGAAAGCATTGAAAATAATGACTAAACACAAATAATACTCATGACATACACAGCAAATCTATCCAAGATGGAGGCAACAACTATATTTTATTGATTCAGGTGGAAAATTTGGAGAGTTGTGCTCTTTAAAAAATTGGAGAAGATCTTTAAAAATGACCAAGTCTGCGTATTTATATGGAAAGAGCCAAGAGGAGCTCTCATTGGATTTTGCTTGCAAGTGCAGCCTTAGTCTTCATTGGGAAGAGGGAAAATACTGTAGATGATGTCATAAGTCTATGGGGACCATGCTTGTTGCCTCATTTTGTGTGATGGTATGCTCCTTTGGTGGCTGGGCAGGTCTTTTCTTGTGTTCTATAGGACTTTTTTGCTACCTGATGTTGTGGGCGGTAATTTTACCACCCACTGTCATGGACTGCATGCGGAACTTCTATCGATGTCAACCGATTTACTACCGACCATGACATTTTTTCCATCGTCAACTGAATTAGCTGCTGAGTGCGGTAGTTTTGCCAACATCAACCGATGTTGACGGCCTCCTTTTCTCTGCCGGTTGCTTCACGTGGCAATTTTACCGCCCATTGCTTATGTGTAGGTGGTCTCTTTTTTCCCGCTGATGTTGTGGGCAGTAATTTTGCCGCCCATTACAGAAAACTTGAATTTTTACAGGACTTAGACAATTGAACCGTTGACTTGAACTTTTTTCATTGAACTGAGCACGAACCTGATGATGGACTGCAACTTGAAATTGACTGGCCTTGCAAAATTAGGTGTAGGAGGTGATCAAGATTTTGCCAGAGGGGAAAAATTGGGTCAACAATTTATACAATGAAGTGTCAAACTTCACTAGTAACTCATAATCCTTCTACCATAGTTTTTAAAATTATGTTAGACGTACAATCACTCAAAGGGGGATGAATCAATGATGAAAAATATTCCAGCTTTTATTCCAATCCTTTACAAATCTTAATCAATTACCACAATCATTCATAGAATATACAAATCATTCATAACTATGAACAATACATAATGAAAGATCACACACACAAAACAAGATATGTGGGAAACCCTTTTGGGGAATAAAACCTAGTCTTAAGCTTGTAAACACATGGACTACTTATCCTTTAAGGAATTACAAACATGAGACTTTAGTGAAACACCTATTTCCAAAAGAACACCTACATTGAAGGATGGTCAAGTCCTTATAAACTAGATGTTGAGCACCCTCCCAACACCTATGATATGAGAACACCTCTAGAATATGATTGTCTTCAATCTAATTAAGACACCCTGCAAACATAGTTCCATTAACTTCTTCACACACACACAAACAACAAACCTATAATAGCTCTATTAAAACATTAGCAACATGACCATGGGGTCATACACATAGACCACAGTTTAATCTTCCTCTCAACTCATCCTCTAATATTATGCAAACATCACCTATCCTTCACTCATACTCAAAGCATCCAAAACATCATTTTAGATGAACCTAGACATATTCACTCATCTTCAACCTAAAAGAGCACTATTCTAACATAAAAATTATGATCTATACATCATACACATAATCCTCAATCTACTTTTCTCAACAACTAATCTACTAGGCACACTTTATCTCTTCTTTCATTCACTCTACAACTCTCACACATGCCTCATTAAATCCTAGAAACCATCATCTTCATATCACTATTTATAGATCCTTCATGATTATCACCATCTTGGTCAGCCATTATACTTACCTTAACCCTTAAGACTTATATCACACCAATACATAGCTCAATAAAACCATCATAGGTCATCCATAACATCCGTGGGTCACCCTTAAGAAGCTTCACCTTTCAATTAGGCCTTGGTAACCCTTATAGGACTCATAAAGACATATTCATCCCTTTAAATTTTTAATGAGAAAATTAGAAACATAGCACCACTTCCGAATGCATAAGTCCACTCCACATGATGTCTTAGAAATATTCAAATGATTATAGTCATCATTACACTCCTCTACAAATTCTCAATCTACTCAAACAATAATCTTGTATAGAGGAACACCATGAACAAACAAATAGTCAACTTCTAAGAATGTTTTTATACTAAATATGGATTGGTCAAAATTTAAAATTCCACATAGATCACACTCAATTATTATAAAACACTTTTCAATAGTTAATTAATCATGAAACATTTAAATACCATTATAAAAAACTCAAATAACCTTCCCAGCTTATTAACAGATGATGGTCAAATACATAGTCAACTATGGAGCTCAATAACTACACCTGTACGAATAGTAAAACCTTATAAATTAATTCTATGGATGTGCCTTAAAATAATATACAATGTTTCATTTTACACAATTATAAAATTATATGATATCCAAATTTATAGATCAAATAATGTAGACTAGTTTTCCCTTTGCTAGTTTGAATGCCAATAGTCACTGTTAAACATCGAACACTTTCACCTCATCTTGTAATTCTTCAAAAATTTCAAGAAATAAAAACCATTATTCTCCATTTAAAGTTTATTTTATTTAAATATTAATGATGGTCATTTATCTCTGATCATAACTCCTGAGATCATGACATTTAGCACCCTCATGTGCCTTCTGAGCACTCTGCTATTAGTTTTTACTTTTACACCACTTGGTAGTCCCTCATGACTTCTAAGAATACTTTAAATTATTAAATCCATATGGTCCACTAGATCACTACTTCATTATCACATGCTCACCATTGGATGTTCATATAATAGTTTAGATGTTTTTTGTTGATCTTCATATGTATAAACACTCATTCATCGTTAGATATCCATCTAGTAAATCTAACACTCACCATTAGATGTCTAAAAGTATAATGATTATCATTACATCCTTATCTATTCTGATTAATTTTGTGTCATAGATCTATGATGTGATTAAAGGCTCATAGTCACATCTCCCCTTACAAATTTGGCTAAGTATAAAAACTTAATGAAATTCTATCTGAGAGGCCAACTTTGTACCTAAATGTCTTTTGCTATGCTCCATGTCCAGACCTAAAATTTGAACCATGTGATCTATTTTCATATAAAAATACATACACACACACATACACACATATGCTCCTAAAACCTTCACATGTGTGAAATATGACATCATCAAATTGCCTACTTAGACTTTTCTACCACTAGTCCCAAAATGTCTGGATGAAAATTGTGAACTACTAGATTAATTACACTCATGCACATAAGAACTCAAATAATTTAAGACCTCTTATTTTACCTCTTTCACATCCTCAAATCACCATAATCATCCCTAAATATCTCTAACAATTCCAAAATTAAATATTAATGAAGCATACATCAAGCATACTAAAACAAGAACACTACACAATTTATCATCGACAATTGGACTATCAAGATACTTCATACATTCAACTAGAAAAATCCATGACATCACTAAAAAATCACCAAAAATCTCCCCTATTTTCTATTATGTCAAAACAAATCATATAGCTCACCTTCCTTCTCTCTCTTCAATCACTCTCACTATAGGAACCTTCTCCCCCTTTAACACAATGATATAGTGGGTAGAAATTGATTCTAAGGTCCTAAAAAATCACCAACAAGAGAGGGAAACCTTATAAAGATGATAAAAATACCCCCTTAACTTAATCCTACCTCTTCTTTCCTTGATAACTTCCTCTCGCTATATTTGAACACTCTCTTCAACCAAGCACTACAACCAATGAAGAAAGAAGACATAAAATCACTGAAATCTGATGGAACTCACCAAGAAACCTCTAAGAGGGACTCCCCCTAACATCTTAGTGGAATTTCACCTATTTAATATCTATAGATATCCATTCACCATGAAGAACTACCACATAGGCTTACTAGGCTTCTCTCTCAATCCACATTAAGGATCACCAATAGAACTTCATACCAATCACTAAATAGGAAACGTGCTCTAAACAAACATGAGAACTCACCAAATCCCTTTGCTTATGCATGAATATTCAACACATTTTAAAAATGATTATAAAAACTCATATGTGATCCTGATCACATTATGCACATCTCTTCATGCCTCTCAAACCATCTAAGTTAGGTCCCCCTAACTTCATGATCTACCTTTTACCTTCTCTCTTAAGCTCTAAAACAAGCTCATGAACTTATCGTTCCCCCTTAACTAATAAACTTATATTGATTCACAGAGGAATAAATGACACCCAAGCTTTGTCTTAGATAGTCAAATGTTTATTTCTTATAATGCTTTGGTTATTTGCAAGTTGTTCATTTTTAGGCACATTATATAACTTAACACTTTGATTACTCACTTGTTCTCTCAAGAAATGATATCTAATAATAATATGATTAGTTTTTGAGTTCATAATGGGATTCTTTGAGATACTACTTACACTATTATTATCACAATAGATAGTAAGGTCCATTTTGTCTTACCTTATAATCTTCCAAAGCTTGTTTCATCCACATGACTTGAGTCCAAAAATATGCAGCTAATATATACTCAATGTCTATATTTGATAGAGATATTAAATATTCTTTCTTGATTAACCAAGACACCAAACATTTCCCCATGAAGAACACACCACCACTAGTCATCCTCTTATCATCTACACATCCTATGCAATATGCATCAGTATATGATCTCAAAGTGAATTCTTTACTCATGGGATAACATAAGAAATACTCTATGGCACCTTTGAGATATCTCAAGCTCCTTTTGATAATTCAAGTGAGATTCTCTATGATTAGCTTGAAATATTCCTACAAGACCCCATATTTACATGATATTAGGCCTAAAAGTAGTAGAGTACAAAAGACTTCCAATCATGGATCTATAGAAAATTTTATCAACTTTTGGTGAGTCATCTAGTTTACTTAACTTGCATCCTATGACCATTGGAGTACCCATTAGATAAAAATACATTGTGTTAAACTTCCATAGTGTATTCTTAATGTATTTAGGTTATGTAATCAATATCCCTTCATCAATTTGGTTAATATTCAATCCTAAGAAGAAATAAAGTTCTCCCAACATTGACATTTCAATCTAAGTATTCATAGAATCTACAAACTCCTTACTCATATTATCATTTTTAAATCCAAAAACTATGTCATCAACATATACAACCAATATAAATTGATTATTGACTTCTATCTTAATGTACAAATTAATATTAACTACTCCCTTTTTAAAATCTTGATTCAAAATATACTTATTTAACATGTCATACCAAGCTCTAGGATCTTGTTTAAGACCATAAAGAGCCTTCTTCAATTTGCAGACATAATCTTGATTACTTGACATGAAATATCCTTTAGGTAACTCAATGTGCACTTATTTTTATAAATTTTCATTCAAGAAAGAAGATTTAACATCTATTTTATATACATTAAAACCTTTAAAACTTTTTTATGCCAAGAAGAGTCTAATTGCTTCCATTCTTTCCATAAGAGCAAAAGTCTCATCAAAATATATTCCTTCAACCTAAACATATCCTTTACACATCAATCTAGATTTTTTCCTCTTGACTTCTCCTTTCTCATTTATCTTTTTTTTGAAAACCCACTTAGTACATATCACATTTTTATCTTTTATCCTACGAACAAAGTCCCATGTTTCATTATTTACTATTTGATCCCTTTCTTCATCCATTACACCATTATAAATTTCATCTTTAATAGATTTAATGTATGTTTTAGGTTCAATAATGGATAATAGAGTTGAGTCTTATTGATTATGATAGATAAAAATTTTCCTTCTAGTTTGAAATCTTACACCAACATCTCTAATAACTTAAGAGATTGGATGGTCTTTCTAAATTATTCTAGATGGATATTTAGAGTCTTGTATTTATTCCTTCACTTCATATTCATCATTTATTTAAATATATAAGTCACCATTATTTGAAATATAATTTTCAATTGAGTCATCTACCTAAAATTTTGGCTTCTTGAATCTACTTGTTTCATATATCCTTACATTTGAAATTTCAACAATCTTGTTAAGTCTCTTATTGAAACATCTATAGGTAGTACTCAGAGAAGAATAACCTAAGAAAATACCCTCATCAAATCTAAAATCAAATTTTCCAATATTCACTTTATCCCTTTTGATGAAGAACTTTCATTCAAACACTATAAAATGTTTAACATTAGCTGCTCTATTACTCCATATCTCATAAGGATTCTTATCACCATTAACTCTAATTTGACACCTATTTAGGATGTACCCTGAAGTGTTGGTTGCCTCTTCCCAAAATCCATCTAATAATTTTTCATCTTGAATCATGGTTCTCCTCATTTATTAAATAGTCCTATTCTTCTTTTCAATAACACCATTATTTTATGGTGTTCTAATAGTATAATATTGTCTTCTTATCCTTTGCTTTTCACAAAATTCATCAATTTTATAAGACTAAAACTCACCTCCTCTATCTAATTTCACACACTTGATCTTTGATCCCTTATAATTTTCCACAAGAGCTTTGAATTCCAAAAATGTTGAAAAATATTATAATTTTTATTTAAGAAATAATATCCAAGTCATTCTAGTAAAATCATCAATGAGAATCATGAAGCAACTATTACCTTGAATGCTTTGAGTTCCGATAGGTCCACATATATCTATGTGGATCAACTCCAATGGATCTATAGTGGATATTTACTTGGACTTATATATTCTCTTGATTTTTTTTCCCATGAATACATGCCTTGCAAAAATAATGAAGAATCTTAGAAATATTGGGCACATGCCTTACCAATCACTTTGACTAACATTTACCATATTATCAAAAATTATATTTCTAAACCTTCTATGCCAAAGCTAGCTTTCCTATAATTAATTCATGAAGCACTCATCCATCTTGGATTCATGGAATACATATATATTATCTATTTTAAAAACATTTGAAATTAATTTTCTAGATGTTGAATTTCTCACTTCACATACATTGACATGAAAAGTTACAACATTTCCTTGCTTACATATTTGGCTTAAACATAAAAGATTAGTTTTTAAACCTTATACATATAAGACATTCTCAATCCTAGTATGGTGATTTTCTAGACTCAAAATACCTTTTACAACTATATTAGAAGATTTATTATCACCAGATATTATTAAACTTGGGTTGGTTTTCTTGAGAGAGATAAACTTTCTCTTGTCTTCTATCATATGATTTGAGCATAAACTATCTATGAATCATTTTTTGTTCCCATATTATTGAGTATATAAGGCTGACTAAATAATAATTGACTCTTCCTTTGGTGGAATTCTTGAAATATGCTTATGTTCTTCTTCATTGTTATACTTAGTCTCCTCAAACCATTTGATGGTGTTAATAACTTGTATATCCCTTTTCCAAAACTCTCTTTTGTAGTTTTTGAATATATAACTTTGTTGATTACAACTGTAGCATATGAAATCCATCTTAATATTTAGAGAGAGAAAAATACCTATATCTAATACCAAATTGACTATAGGGGAAGAAATATCCACTGAAGACATTGTTCATGTTTGATCTCTTTCTCTCTTGACTATTACCGATCCATGAATTTTCATTCCCAAAATTTTTGGTGAAGTTGAAATCCCTTTTGTCCTTGGATAATATAACTTTTGAGTAAGTCATAAATTTAATTTCTAATTATTCCATCTTTTCATTGAGACCTCTATTCATCATGATTTCTAGATTCTTGACTATTGTCTCTAGGTCTTGTACTTGTGTCTTCACATCATCCATGCTTACATTGACCTTTGATAAATCACATACTAATCTGTATTGATGACAAGACATAGACTTTATTTCAACCATTTTACCTTTGATCACCTTCAAGTGGTAAAACTTTGCAAGAAACATAGGCACTAATACTAACTATTAGAGGTATAATCATTGAGAGAGGGGGGTGATTCAGTTATACAAGATATTCCAACTTTAATTTCAATCCTTTCAAAATCTTAATAAATTGCCACAACCATTAATATAATATACAAATAATTCATAAAAATGAATAATAGATAATTAAATATCACACACACAACACAAGATCTATGTGGAAAACCCTCTTAGGGAATAA